>MQUG01000170.1:0-269664 GCA_007213375.1 Steinernema feltiae
CGACTGAATGAGTTCAGTGAGAAACAACGAAAATCAGAGAGAATCCACGAGCAAAACCGTTCGAGAATCAAAAGATTCTTCCTGCTTGAGTTGTTCTCTGCAGTTTCATTTTACCGCAATCATTCCTTACAACTCACGCTCGTCGCTGCGAGACTCATCTATTGAACAATTGGTCTCGGTCCAACATGCTGAAGGAAACATTCTCCTCAACTTTTCAAGTTTCCGCGGAAAATCGCGTTGCAAATTGTAGTCAAGCACTAAATAACGTGTATCTTCTGTTCCCCGCTTCCCCTTACAAATCGCGGCGTTCCGAGAACTCGTCCATGCCGTTCGGCGAAACCTCGTTGAATCTCCCGCGCTTCGTCAATTCCTGAATCTCCGGATCTTGAAGCGCCGCTCGCTCCATATTTTTGCCAAATCTGCTCAGAAGGGCACTTGCAATTAGGCAGAACAGAAGTGACAGAGTGCACGTTTCCAAATTTAGGCTGCGGTGTCAGGCCACTTTTCTCGAATTACACCGCGATTTCTTGAGTGCGCACTAACTCCTCCGCTTGTTCGTTGAACTCTCGCCCTCTGATATTCTTGCTAACTGTTTTCAGCATTTTCAGCGTTTTAACTATTTTCCAGAGGGCCGCCCAGTTCGAACTAAACCGCCGCCTCTATTAATAAGGAATGTTTGTTCCTCGGCGGGTCTCCTTTTCCTTGTTTATTGAATAACAAAACGCGTTCGATCCAACGAAAACCGAGAAAGTCGCTTTCAGTGTGGATAATTAGCGACACTCCGATGCGACGAACTCCTTTGTGCTTCGTGTTGAAATTGAATTAATTCGCCTGCATCCGTGCCTGATCCAACTCTGCGAGTTTGAGGACCCCGGAGGTCATGAGTCCTCTGTGCGATTGTTAGGTTCCGAACCGAAGAAAAACAAAATAATATTGAAGGGAAATGAATTTCATAGCCCCAATGTAAACAATTAGTTGCCGCGGGCGGTTTCTTGGCGTTTACTACATCGAAGTTCCTCCGGATCGTCTTTCTTTCGAGTCCGCTCTTCGCATGACTTCTTCGCGTTGTTTTGGCTTCATTAAGTTCATTTCTCGAATGGGCGACGCGCTATCGTATATTCACTTCCTTCTGCTCCTTCAATTATAGTTAGTTCGCCCAAACTGCGCATTGATATAAGAAATACGAGCTGGAGCGATTACGGCTCTAGCAAGAGTGTTTTCAACTTCGCCGATTCAAAGAAGCCGAACAAAGACGTCGTTATATCGTTCCCAGAAGTCCCAATCGCTGAATGAAAGCGCGATTCCGTATCGAATCGCCATCCTCTCGCGATTCTCGAAACGCGTCGAGGATGCGTTGGGAGTCAGACGGCGTGATAATTTAAGACTATTCGTTCGAGGGTGATGACCGTCTTAATGTTTTCGCTTCTTTAAACGCGCTGATTTCTTCTTCCACTCGTTTGTTGCATTGTTTAGGCGGTGAGGAGACGGAAGTCGATCCCTCGGATTAGAACTGCACATCATTGGCGCTCTTGTCGCTCGCTGTGGGCTATGGTAGTGGGAGACGTGTTTTGTCGGGCGGTTCGTCGAATTTGCAAATAATTTTCAACTTGTACGCGAAAGTTTGTTTGTTTTGCAACGTTCTTCACGCGCCAACGAACAAACGTGCGCAAAGGGCATTGTTTCGTGGTGCTTTGCAGCGGAAACCGTGAAATGCCACGATTTCGCTCTCTCTACGGCCTGCTCTCTCTCTCTCTGTCCCTAATTTGCGTGAAACGCGTTTTTTACTCGAACTTGTGCAGTTGGTTTGTGAAATAGCTGCACGCGATGATCCTAAAACTCCATTCCGATGATTCCGTGACCGCTGGTGCTCTGAGTTTGACAACACTTCACTTTGACGCCATAGAATTCCTTTTTTGGATTATTTATCCTTTATTGCGTCTCAATCTATGACATATTAAGCTCATAATGCTACTCGGGGTTCCATTCGCGTCACGTACTCTTCAGAGCAGATGCCCTTTCCTCACACTCCCCTCATTCACTTCTTAGAGCTTCCGGCAATGCGTGATCGTCGCCCCCTCGCAGTTATTTAGGGAATCCGTTTCGCCTCAGTTGCAATTCCCGCGCTCATCCTTCGCGCTTTCCGGACGTCATCTCGATGACTTCCGACCGTTGTTGGAAGCTCTGGATAAAGTCAGACGTGAAGAAGATCTTAAAAGTCAACTTCAGATCAGAACAACAATAATTCAGCACTGCAACGGAAAAATGAAGTTAGAATATAGCGCTGGTGAGAAGAGTATGAAGTGCAGTACGCGTGGCTCATTGCAAACACGCTCGATTTCCACGATGACGGCTGTGGTTCGATTCCGCCTGCGAGCTATACACCCCGACGCGTTCGTCCCTCCGCGCTTCGGTTTCCTCTAAGCTCGAAAAGAACCGCGAAGTGATCTGGTGGCTGGCAGATCTATTCTGCAATCATCAACAAGCTTCCGCTACATTTTGCACCTGTTTTCGCGTTTTCCATCGCGTTCTTTTGTCCGCAGCTCACCGCAATCACGCGAATATCGTTCGCCGCTTATTTTTCTTTCACTCTTCGACAAGCGATCTTGTTTCAGATGGCAATGGAGCCGCCGCCGGGCTTTACCTCTGTTTTATGTACTTATTTGGCTCTCTCTATTTTATTGTTCCAATCGCCGGAATCGCGCTTAATGCCTACGTCATCTATCGTCTCCTGAGGATCGCGAAAGCCAACCTGAATCGCTTCGAGACCTCCAGCGCGCTCCCGCTCTGCTCAATGTCGTTCAGTGACTCCATCTGCCTCTTCGCTCAACTCGCGCAGGCCGTCTTCCACTTCCTCACAAGAACGCCGGCGCTCGGCTCCTTCAGTCCCATCGTGCTCTCGTTCTTCTGCAGGGTGCGTCTTCCAAGCTTCATCTCACCACCCACCGGCTCCGTTTCAGGCAGATCTCTTCCTCATGCACGCCACCTCAGCATTCTCGGTGTGGTGTTGGCTGATTCTCTCTGTTCTGCGCTATATCGCCGTCTTCCACCCACTCACCTACAGAGTTGCCGTTTGGAAGCAACCGCGCTACGCGATCATCGCAGTCGGCGTGTTCAGTGCGCTTATAGAGACCTGGATCCCGTTTATCGTTACCTACGACTCAAAGTACAAGAGCTGCTCTGAATCGACCGACTCTTTGCTCGCACGCATCACACAGGCGTACCACTTGATGGATATCATGCTCTCCTACGTCCTTCCCTCGTGCATCCGCATCTGCCTGGATGTGGTGGTTCTCATTTACTGCTACAATCCCTTCCACGCGATGCAGCTGCCTTCGCTCTTCCACAGAAAGTTGGTTTCCCTCGCCGTTCACTCCTTCAATCGCTTTTCAGATCTGCAAACCGCGATTCCTTCGTCGACGACAGACAGCGACATTCCAACTACCACTCGCTGTCTCAGAGGGTAGAGCGGCGCCTCTTCTTCCCATGTTCATCTCGTTTTTCAGCGCACAACGCAGTGCAGAAACGAAAAGACACTCCAACGGAGGCACTCAATGATCTTACGGTCGATTCTGATCTCCGCCATCAACCTCTGCTGCAACCTCCCCTGTCACCTTCTGCGTCTTCTCCTCACCATCGAAGAGGATTCCGTGAGTTCCTCGTTCGTTCATTTGTCTCTCAATGCTCTTCTTCACAGGAATTTATGCCCCAAGATTGGATCAACTTCATCGAGGTCGCCTCGCAAATGCTCTACTTCTCGCAATTCACATGTAAGCTCCTTCCTGCATCCTCAATCTGAAGAGGCCGGGCGAGATCAGCAACTATAGAACTCCTGCGTTTTGCCCGGCTTCTTCAGTTTGCCACAGTTTAGCCGGATTTGTACAGTTTTACAGATTCAATTTGTAGGCAACGCGCTCTACCTCTCTACGACAATTTACGAAACCGCGCCGACCACAAACAGCCCCCGCCGCCCCTCGGGGAACTCGCCGACAGTCGTCTCAAAGGTGCCCTGACAACTTTCCGAGGCGAATCAATTGTGAACCTCGTTTTCACTTCTCATTTCGGTCATACGGGATTACGGTATCAGAGATTTCTATGTAAAGAGCTTTTTATTTTGATATCACCGAAGAGAATTCAGAATGAATCCGACGATCGACTCGTGTTGGAACTGCTCCAGGCGGGCGAATTTTCCAATCTGCAATGATGATTTGTCAGGAAAATACGTGCACGCGATCAACGAGCGTTCGTGCAGTGCAAACGCGAGTGCATCAGTGATTCGCAGTTGCAAAGACCACGCGCAAGCAAGCGGCTTCGTGTTCATTTTTGGCGCGAAGTGCGCGCGTTGCTTACCGTTGTGGCGATCGCTTGAGACCGAAAGCCGCATTCATCCGGCTGACTTTCTGTTCATCAAAGTGGATTCCGTCGTATCCGACGCGAATCGAAGGAATTCGGTGCTTCTTCGAGTAAACGAAGACCACCTTCTCGGGATGCATCTGCACGTCCACCGTTCCAAATCTGACGTTTGCGAGCGGTGGCGACGGAGGAAGCGTAACGCGGTGCGTTCTCTGGCGGTGCTCCTTGGCGACGAGTCCGTCGTCGTGGCAATCGAAGAGAATCGCGTCGTGCAGCTCGACTCCGATTTCTTTCTTCGGTTGCAGGAGCTGCGGATCAACTCGCCTCTGCTTCGCCTTTGTGTGAAGAGCGTGATTCTGAACGGGACCGTTGAAGTTCTCGGAATAGCGAACGTTAACGAAAGGCGGCAACTCGTGATGCGAGCAATTTTCCTTGTCTTCTTTCACCGCATCCCATTCGAGTTCGGTCGCGTCTTCGACTTCGGTCTTTATCGGACGAAGGTCGAAAGGAAAGAACTCGTCGAAGGGATTCTCGCCCATCGAGCGTAGAAGCTAAAATATCTTGTGAGGAGGGTTAGGAGTTACGATAACGCACAGAGTCATCTTCAGAGAGCAGATCGAGACCGATCGAGCCTACGCGATCCATTGCGTCGATTCTGCGAATGACCGCAGCAAACCCGTGAAAGCCGATGTCGAGAAAGATCCGCGGAAAGTGCGAATTTCGCACCTTTCGACTCGATCGATTTGCGTCAAAATGAGGGAAGGAGATGTCACATCGCTACAACGTCGACATTTGCCTCTGCGTACTTGAATAAATTCATTTATCATACATCTCAAGGCTTATGTACAACTCCAGACGACAACAAATCCGTCAGCGGGACGTCGCGGACGACGTTTGAGCAAAAGTGACTCTCGGTGGAGAGTTCGAGGCGATTCAGAACATGAGATGCGTTTTGCTGCGGGCTCCCTGGAGTTTGATTCCCGACGGACTCTTCTTGACGGCCAGTTTTCGACGAACGATGTACCATTCGGCGAGTACCGACACCACGAGGAGGATGAGACAGACGAGGCCGACGTGGTATGCCCACCGCGGGATGTGCGACTTCGAGGTGAGCCCCGTGCGGTGGAATTCGCGCAGTTTGGAGCCGAGTTGGTCGATGAGATCGCCGATTACCTGGTGCAGTGGCCATCCCTGTAGAATGGCGTTGGTGGACTCCTGTTGGATGTTGAGAAGGCTCGCCGTCAGTCGATCTTCGCCTAAAACGTTCGCTTTTCAATTT
The DNA here is from genome assembly GCA_007213375.1 of Steinernema feltiae. NCBI lineage: Eukaryota > Metazoa > Nematoda > Chromadorea > Rhabditida > Steinernematidae > Steinernema > Steinernema feltiae. The sequence goes on from MQUG01000170.1 coordinate 5,630, forward strand.
GGGCGCCAATTTTCGATTGACGCGACACTTAAGTAAACGTCGATTGTTTCTTTGCGCGTTCGTTGTTGACAAATGGCGCCTCATTTCGGCGTCCAAATGACTCAAAAGGGAACGAGGAAGCGAACGGGAACCTTGTTAGCGCAGGGCTTTGTGAGAAAACGTGCCTGAGTGGAGGGTGACCGAAGAGAGCTTGCGCGCATCGTTGATGAGTCCGTCGAGCACAATCAACGCGAGGATGTTCGGCGACTGGCAGTGCGGACGCGAGGTCTCCGACACGAACCACCGGTCGTAGAGAACGGAGACGTACACCTAAATGACATATCGGAATCAGATTCTCGCTAAATAATTGATAGTGATCAGATGATGATCAGAGCATTGCGCCGAGACTCAAAAGGACGAAAAGCAAACCTTTGTGAATGATCGGACGTTGCGCACAAAGTTTTCAACTCGCTCGTTGTCCATCCGAAGACAATTTTCGTTGTCGAAAAAGCAGCGGTATTCGGACCTGCCGTACACGTGATTGACGGACGGTGGGCTCTGTAGGGTCTTCACTGGAAATCCAATGAATTAGGTAAGCACAGAGGGTGCAATGATACCGAGGACGATTCCGAGAGTGTAGGTGTTGTTGACAAAGAAGAGATCGCGGTGGCGATGGAAAGCTTCTGCAACGACAGAGGAACCCGACTGACTCAGTTGCTGGTGGAGGTCGCAGATAAAAGGGAGGTTGTTGAACATCGTGCACGACGATTTGTACTGAAACAATCATTGCAGGAGCCTGTGGTTTGTGACATGTTGTTGCATGTTGTGTTCCCGTCAAAGTGCAACTTTCAAAGACATTCGACACATTCTTTTGTCCGGGTTCGGCGGAAGCTCCGCAACAGCGCAGAGTTCGAGTCCAGCGATAAACTCGAAAACTGCGATGATTCGCCGTCTTCGGTGCTCTCGTTCGTAAACAAAAAAGAAAGGAGACTTAGAATCGATGGCGAACAGCTGTTGGGTCGAAGTTAATGAGCATACCGCTTCGGGGTAGTACAGCGGCGACGGAAAGGTGCACGGTGTGAAGTACGGAGGCTGCGCGTGTCCGAGAACGGCATCGAGGGTTGCGACGCCGAGAAGCAGCAGGAAGAGCAGTCGCAACGTTTCCATCATCCGATTCGGAGAGTTACGGTGGCGAAACGGTCGGAGAGAAGTGCATGTCTGCAACGGAGGTTCGATAGCGGATTAGCGGAGATGCGGCGCGCGAAAGGAATATCGACCGACGCGGGAAAGTGTTTCCACTTTTGGAGGAGACGACGCCCGGATTTGGGCTCGAAGGCCGCGCGAAGAGATTTACGAGCGACGATTTCACCCTCGCGAGGCGACCGAAGTCATTGGATTCCGAGTGGTTTTGCTCTGTACGCGAAGCGCGCGTTCTGCAAACGATTTTCTCACCGAAGAGAAGTCGGTAAACACGAAGCGCGCCGTTTTTGCGTCTATCCGACTCAAAGCGGCTCCTCCCCTGCGTTGGCTGCTTGCCTGGCAGCAATAATTAATATTTCTTTGGCTTGACGGATAATCAAACGTACACGACGCCGCGAGGGTCGCGCGAAGTCGAGAAATTGGAAGAAGTGGAAGCGGCGGAGAGACGGCGAAAGAGGGACGCGGCGGGGGGGGACGTCGAAGGTCGCGAGGTATCAATTATTCAAACGTTGTATTTCAGTTCGATGAAAAGTCGATGAATTTTTAAATTGATTTGTTTATTCAGTAGCCGTCAATCGGCGACCACCGAAAGCCGATCGCAAAAGAGTTCCGTCCGAGTCAATGAGGCGAAAGTGAAATCGAGCTCATTTAGAGGAAGTCCTTGATAGCACCGCACACGAAGGGAGCGACTCTCTGAGGACCTTTTTTGGAACGCCCGAATAGGGAGGAGGAAACGCTTTTGAACGCTTCCTTGAACATCGGCGATTACGAGGGCGCTTAAGAGACTCTTTGGATTGGGACAAAAAGACTCTTTTTGGGCTAACTCAAGCGTGAAGACGAAAGTAAAAAAATAGAAAAATCGCAGTTTGAAAACACATTTCGGAGAAATTGAATTGAATTTTGAATTCGTTATTTGCGTTGCGCTTTGGATGTGGAATGTTGTTTTGCCTTCGCCGAAAGGTTACTAGAACATCGCATGAAGTGTTTCCCCAAACTCCCGGAGAAGACTTTTAGTCTGAAACCAGTGAGGCGAACTCGGTAAATCACCTCGATGCTAATTGGCATCTTTTTGAGCTGGAAGCCGCTTGCTTAGAATGCAATGCATTCAGACGGGATGGCGACATCATAATCCAGACGAACAACCACATAATAAGAGAGACAGTAACGTGTGGAAAGGATTTACCGCTAATCGAAAGACAAATGATTGTGCCACGATAAGATTTCCAAGAAACGGATTGAAACGGTCTTTGGCGATCACTGAGTTCCCGAAAATGAACGGCGTGGTTTGGTGGATCGGCCAGTTGTTCGATGTCGCATTCTTCGCATGATACGAAACTCCATCAGTCAAATGGAAACGAAAACGAAAAATTAGAGTCCCGAAAAGTTCCGCACATGAGAAATTGAATTCATTTTTCACACGAATCACTTTTGCTATCCTTCGCGGAGTCCCTCAGCTTTCGCGCCAGTTTCCGATTCGCCTTCATTCTCTCTACGTCGTCAACACGATTCTTTCGGAATTTTTCGCTCACTTTCAGCTGAAGGTGAAATTTAGTCGTTGAACACGCTCCAAACCTACCTGTTTTATGGTGATAATCATATCCTTCTGAATCTCCACGCAGGCGCCCATGTTCACGTCCTTCGTTGTCGTTCCTTTGTATCCGGGAGCCGAAAAGAGCGTCATCAAGTAGCCATCGGCAAACAGCGCGTATCCGTGAAGCGGAGCCTGAAGACAAAGCCATAGATACAGCAAACCGGTCACGTCTTTGTTTACCTGGTGCCCACGGATGATAAAGTCTATTTTTAGTTTCCTACAAATGTTTTTGACGGCTTCAGCTGTGAAAAGTTGCCCGATGCCGTGCTGCGGCTCGCGATCGAGGTTCGGTCGGAATCCGAATTTCCCTCCGTCGGTGTCGGGATCGGACCATACAAGATCGCATGCGAGACTCCCGACCTCGAAATCGTCGATCGGGCGTTCGATGCGACGGATCGCATCAACTGACTCCATCTTCGGACTGATTCCTCCGTGCATTCCCAGAATTCTACCACCGATGAGCGCTGCCAGCGGAATCTGCATGAAGAGCTTTTTGAAGTAGGAGTAAACGACAGGTCCATCCCTGCCCTCTAGAATTATTTTATACTCAAAAACCTCATCAAATGATCGTTTACCGGTTTCAATTGAAGTCGGGAAGCGGAGACAAACTTCTTCGTAAAACGAGTACGCTTTGTTCAGAGATTCTTCTTCGTGATTTCCGCGACAAATGAAAACCTGGTCAGGAAACGAAAGCTAAACGAGAGAATCTGCGTCAGAACGATGAGGGAAAAATACTTTGAGAGCAACAATAAGAGCGACGACTTCGATGCCGTGAGAACCTCGATCGACAAAATCTCCGAGAAAGACACATCGCGTCTTATTGGGCCATCCGTTGAGGTTGAACCACCTGTGCAGATCACTGTACTGACCGTGTATGTCACCGTAGACCACACAAGGAACGGGCACCTAAGTTGATAGCACGTTGATCAAGTCGTCATAGACTACTGACCTCCAGCAACGAGGATTCCCTCGCGAAACAATCAGTAGCGGCAGACAGAAGTTCGATGAGTTCCTCAAATTGAAAGGCGAATTGTCGCGGACCGTTTCGAATCAGCTTCACCAGGAGAGTGTCGTTTATGTCGGACGAAACGCTCAAACCCGATTCAGAAACTTCTGAAACACGCCAAACTCATGAGATGAACAAGATGTATATCCACCTTCTTTCAGTTGACGCACCGAACCGATTACGGTAATGTCGTCGGAGGTGCCGAACGCGACCACCTTCTCAATCATCGGCGCCCTGGTCGCATTCAAAACACCCTTCAACTGATTGTTGCGTTTTAGCGCTCTGCAAGAATAAGAGACATGGAGTTACAGAGAGATCAACCAACTTCAGAAGACTTTTCTGGTCTTTTTCGGAAATCTGCGCGGACACTACCGTATCCGTGCAGTCAAGATGCACGGCGTTCTGTGAAGACTTCTCCACCACGGGATTCATATCGGAAAAATCGTGTTGACTCCTCTCAGAGGAACGTTCCGAGTTGCGCTCTTGTTGACCAATCCTGAAACGCCGATGTCACCGTAGCAATCAAAATTTTCATTACCGTGGAAGTTCAGGATCTTTTTTGTCGATGTGAAAACTGCGAAAGCGGCGATATCCGACGAGCGCACCAACCACGACGACAGCGAGGAGTCCAACACCGCACACCGCTCCGATCAAAATTCCGGTGACGTTGTTCTCCCTCTCAGGCGACCGCCAATTCGTATTCGCGAGCTTCTTCGGATTCCGACTGATCACTTTGAACTCTGAAACTCGTGCGTACACTCATTGCTCCGGCTGATTCACTGTTCGCACGTTTCTCTGCTGCTCCGGTGCTCGAAGAGTTCGACGGCGCGTTGCAGTTGTCCTTCGCACAGCAGCAAATCGAAAGAGAATCGTCCACGCGGAACATCGCTTCGTCGCACCGATTCACGGTCCTCCCGTCACAGACGTTTATCGCATTGGACGACTCGTTCAGCCGACTCTGAAACATTCCTGATTGCTGAGACTGTCCGGATTCATCGCCCCACCAAATCCAAGGTGCAGCCGTAACGCCTCAACTTGCTCGTAGAATTAGCGATCACATAGCACAGCGTTGGAAGCGGCTTTCTCGGACAATCGACAATATCTGAGGGAGTTGAACGAGTCCACTGCGACCGGGACTCTGTGCAAACAAGTCCTTCTGTTGCTTCTGTCGCCAAGAGCAGAACAACGAGAAGTAACGACCGCATCAGATAAAATCAGTGTGTTCTAATGAGAGGATAGACACGGCTAATTTTTTATAAAAGTCTGATAACAACAACAAAAACAACTCAACATCAACAGAATAAGCGAAACAATGATTCAGGAGCAGTCTCAATCACTGCGACAGCCAAACGCCGTTAGACGCTGCTTTAGTCCTGATAACTTCAATTTGGGTTTTCGACGAATAGACTTGATCTTGAAAGGCATCGGTTCGACAACTGCGTGGGTATCCTCCGGCTGCAGAAAATTTTCTTCAGCTTTGATTGGTCCTTTGTCGATCAAAGCGGATCGACGCGATATTAATGCGACGCCACCGATGACACCAGCTGTAGAAGTTGATTCATAGGAATACATGCATAACAAGGGAAACTGTACCGGGTTTGAGTTTCTGTTGATCCTTAGCGGATTTAGCGACAGGACGGGGTATGTGGATCATGTCCTTCTCAGCTTTTTCAAACTCGCAATCCAATTGCAATACATTTCCTTCGTCGTCCTCCTCACCGATTGCTGATTCGAAAGTCACCATTTTCGATCGGAACTTTTTCGGAAACTTCAAATTAACGAGATCGTCGATGGGCAACTGAAATCTTTAAACCTGTACGGCAGGAGGATCTTGATGAACTCACATCAGTCGGCTTCCTCACAAGCCAAAACTCGTATTCCTCTTCTGACTGATCGTCCGTTGCTTCTTCCTCTAACCGAGCGCGTTTCACCTTCTTCTGCTTCTTCGGCGATTCCAGTAGTGAATCGTCAAACATCGAGTCGCCTAATTCTCCATTCTGTTCGTCTTCCTCATGCTTTCTTTTTTTGCCCATTATAGCTCCTGAAACATCGTGTTCGTTCATAAATACCAAGCTAAATATGAAATTGGGAAGCGCAACACTGGGGAAACGCCGTTTGTAGAATCTAGCATCCTTTCAAATTCAACAGTCCTTAAAACGTACATCATGCTCAGCGGTTCGAGACCCCTGAAATTACCGAAGAAGAAGAAAACACATTATTACCGCATTCGAAAAAATGAAACAAAGCGAAGCGAATCACAATTTAATCCCACATATTTACATACACGTTTCACAATTCAACTCAGTGTTTCGAAGCACCCGCACGTGCAGCTTTCTTTGTATTGTTGTATCAGATTTCGCAGCCTCTTGATTTCGGCGTCTTTTGATTTCAGATTTCGCTTAAGATTGTCTATTCGTTTTGGTGAGTGTAGCAACATTTGATTCAAAATCGATTCGGCAGAAGGTCGCTTCTCTGGCTCGAGGCAAACCATGCTTTCGATAACGTTGGCCTAAGAACAAAGAAACACGTATAACGGAAACTCGGAAAGGAACGAACGATTAGTTTGTATAGTCGTCGAAATTCTTCGGAGGTTTTTCCCGTCGTGCGCAGACTGTCCATCAGTTTTGCTCGCTCCATGCCCGTGTTGACGGTGTGGAAATACTCGTACATCACCAGTCCAAGACTGTAGACGTCAACCTTAAGGGAACAACAGTGGCACAAGCAGAATCGAAGAACTTACCGAACAGTTGTAGGACGTGGAAGCGAGTTGTTCCGGAGCAGCGTAGCAGCGCGTTCCGATGCCTTCGGTTTTCGTATGATTCGTTTCGGCGTTAAATGTCGTGACGCTCCAATCACCGCTCCCCGCGGGAGGAGTGTCACTTCGATGAGTGCACGCTAAGCCAAAGTCGCCTAGAAGAGCCCGAACCCCGGTGGACGTCATTTTTAAGAAAATGTTGCTGGGCTAAATACGATTTATTTTATCAAGAAGTTTCAAATTGACCACTAACCTTGATATCGCGATGAATAATCCCCATCCCGCCTTTATGTAGATAAGCGAGTGCAGACAACAAATCCTCAAAGATTGTGTACGCGTCAGGCACACTCACTTTCGCAGAGGGTTCCGCATTCCGCTTCTGAAGATAGTCCTCTAATGTCCATTTGCACAGCTCCATCACAATGTACACCGTGTAACTTCCCAAAGGCTAAAATTTCAGTCATCAACCACGCGGTGAACCGAGGAGTACATCGCTTACCATACTTGAAGTCGCAACTTTCGGGACAACAGCGAGCTCTTCATTTTTCACGAAGCTTAAACTGTTGTTGCTATACTTTGAGTCTTCATGATCGGTATCGTTTCCTGCAAGCGAACTCGGTTCTGAACTGACTTCAGAAGAATCCGAATCGGAAGTGCTTTCGCCGTCGCGATGGAAAAACTTGCTGGCGGGGCGTTTTGCTTCGCCGGGAATCGATGCCCACGAACTGAAATTCAAAATATGAATTCTTGAACTTGAGGTTCCTTGCACATTTGGGAGTCATCGAGTGTCTTGCTTCCGTCGTCGCTTTCAACTTCTCTTATGTCCAGCTTCGATTCGAATGGAGAATCCGCAATCGAATCGACAAAGTCCTTCTCCTCCAATTCGAACCAGGACACGTGGTACCGAACAATTCGTGAGTGATCCAATGAGGCGAGAATTCTTACTTCGCTCAAGACCTAGAAGTCACGAAATGAAACCCCACTGCCAATTTAAGTGACGGTTGTTTACCGCTTCCATCGATATAGGATCTAAATGAGTTTTCTTGACTTTAATCTTCTTAACGGCGTAAATCTGCTGATCCAATTTCGACTTCACTTTGTACACTTTCCCGAACCCTCCAGAGCCGATCTCTTCAAGTTCACTGTATTCTCGACGATAGCGTGAAGTCAAGTTCTGATTGAATGAAATACTAAATTGCAGTCATACATAACCAAGCTGAGAATCTGTCTCGCCGTACCGGTTATCAACAAATACATTTCCATAATCGGTTCCATTGGCGATCACTCCTCGTATAACATCAGCGATCGCCATTCGGAACGGCTTGTAATCGTTAGAGACGTGAATCGCCGCTATGCTTCCAGAACGAATGAACATCTGAGATAAACCTGCAAATCGCTACATCAAAATTTCGTCTTCAAAAGAGGAGCTTCGGCGTACTCATGAACACTGCGTCGAATCTATCGTTGGTGGCAAGCTGTGCGAGCATCTCGAGGAGAGTGGCAGTGATGAACTGCAACTGATCCGAAGTTTTTTCCTGTCGGTTTAGGTCATTGAACAGTTCCCGGCGCTTTTGAATGAGAGCACCTCCCATAACCACATCGCCGTTCACCGCTAAACGAAGAATTATATGAAATTCATGCGTGTTTACAAACCCTTTATTTCTGCGCAAACCTCGGGCGATTCGAGAACGCTATCGACTTCTCGACTCCATTCGTCTTCTTCATCGTCGCTTCTCTTACCACTTGACATCCTGATTCTGAACACTAAAATCGCAGTCGATGAAATGGGATCAGAGTCGAGCGAGTGGCCGCCACGAGAATACGCGAAACATTGCATCATCCGCCGTTGCAAATCGTTCTGCAGCCGCAGAGAACGACGGATTCTCTCAAAAAACATTCCAGTACAACTTCAAGAGTTCTTTACTTGGGTAGATGAAGGTGATTCAGCAGCAACGATTCATTATGCAACAACTACACAGGCGAACAAAAACAACAAAGTGGAACGTACAAACAACGAGAGAAATTGGTCGCTGTGGAATGAATCAATGAGGACGCGAAACAATGCCATTGACAACGAAATTATGATCTCCGGAGGGATCAACGGGTACATTCGAAATGCCAGTTTCTGCAATAATGTCCGCTAAAGATGACGTCGAGCTTGAACGGGGTGACCTTAGAATCTCTTGAATGTGCTGAACTATCAGGTCGATGGCTACGAGATTGTCAGTGCCACGCGGAATGACTACATCGGCGTATTTCTTCGTAGGCAAGCAAAACTCCTCAAACGCAGGCTTTACAAGCGTGAGGTACTGATGCAGCACTTGAGAAAGAGTTCGACCGCGGTCCCTCGTATCTCGTTCAACTAAACCGGTGGCATCACGCGTTATCTATCAAGGAGCACAATTCTAACCTCTCCTGGCAAGACGAATGTCCGAATCAGCGTCCACGAACAGTTTCATGTTGAACATGTCACGCAACTTTTGGTCGTAAAACACGAGAATCCCCTCAACGATGATGACATCAGCTGGCTCTATGACATCGAACTCGTTATTAAGCCTAAAACAACAAAAAATGTCATTTTACATTAGTGTGGGTAACCTTGAATTCGTGACGAAATCGTATTTCGGAATCTTCTGCGCTTTTCCGTTACGTAGAGATTCGAGCACTTTCAACATTAGCGAGTGCTCAAACGCGTCCGGATGATCAAAATTAAAATCGCCCCGCGAAGCTCTGATGTTTTCTTCCGCGGTTAGGTTGCGATAGAACGAATCTTGAGAAATGGAAATCACACGGCGTTTGTAGGGACCCAGCATGTCGACAATTTTCGCACAAACAGAAGACTGAAGCACAGCTTTGACAACGAGTGGATGGCGTTGCACTTACCTTCCCACTCGCGGTACCACCAGCAACTCCAATGAGAAACGGAATCTTGATTCTGGAGGACAACGACATCGCGCTTTCGTCCATACGGTAAAACGGCGATCGCCTCCTTCAGTGGAATGGAATGTCACTCGCAATCGATGCGCTTTAACTAAACACGCGCTACTGATGGATTGATATCTATCTAGGTCTCCCGACGCGGCGCTCGTGAACAGTTTCTTCCCTCGAATAACACACGGAAAATGGTAACCAAACTTAACACCTCGAAAGTATGGCGCAGCGTTCTCAACTGACGTTGGGTATAACACGAAGACTGTCCCAGATGCGTAATTTCGTTTATTCGGAAATATTATCACGTTGAGTGAGTGGTTCTCTATTACCCGTTCCGTCAACAACCCGCTTTTCACCTCCAAGAATCAACGTAACTCGTTTCCGTTTCGAACTAGAGGTCACGGAGTTCTTTTTTCTTTTCGCTTTCGAGGGATGAGGTTGAGCCACAGAGAGATGCTTGTTGAGCATTGTTCGAAGCTCTGTGTTCAGCCTCAGCTTCCTATCGAATCGTGCAGCCTCCATTATATCGCGCGATGTGATGTTCGTTTTATTCGGAGGTATAAGCTCGGGTGCAATGCCTCCAAATGAACACTTTGAATCGTTGGCCGATATCCTGAACAAAAGCAATCATTCTGTGTTTGCCGCCTACGCTCATACTTTGCCTCTTCACATGTGCCGTAGGAATGCGTAAAACCGTTGCTATCCATTACGTAATTCCTTCGTAGCCTGGTTGCAGCCTCAATCATATTCGCCAACATAATCTAAATAATATTTTACTTCTATGTAACAAAATCGTGAACACACCTTAGTGCTCGCTACAAGAAGGTCAGCGGCGGAATGGTCAACTTCCTCCAGCTGCTCACGGCAAGCGCATTTCAGAAAACGAGCTTGCACTTGTTCTCGAGTTGGCAATTCGCCGGAGCCGGACACACGTTTCGTTAACAAATGTTCCGTATCCGATTTGTCGCACTAAAAAAGTCCTGTTCTATCCATACCACAATTAAAAAAACATACTTTCGTGGCTTCAGAGATCGGATGATGAGATGTACGCTCATCCTCCATGAACCTAAACTGCTGACTAAAATGGCGCTTATTTTACTAATAGTAGAGATATCAGTTAGACGAAACAACTAAAAGCAAGTTCTATAAGGTCCATTATTATTTTATTATATTCAATTGAATACCCATATTCCAAATTAAACCTATTGGGCAAACTATACAAATTTATTTATAAGGTCGTGGAAAGCGATGCCCGTGATTCCGTCAAAAATGCTTGTGAAGCAATGTTTTAATAAATTCGATAGCACTTATGAACTGCGTCCACCAGTAAGCTTCTGCTCCTTCCATTCTGTCAGCGTGAAAACCGGTTATGTATTGCATGTTCGATAGCAAGGCCGGAGGATTTGCCTAAACGGTAAATAACTAAACAGTTACAGAAAAGTTTCCGAATATACCTGAATAAGCACATAGATGAGTATTGGAGCAAAGTCGTCTGCACCGGCGTTACCACGGGTTTGTGATATTACAATGAGATTCTGGATTGTTTCGCAGCAACGGACAACACAAGCCATCTTATCCTTTGCGGACTTGTAAGCATTTATAATTCCTATTTCAGCTTGCGCTGAAGGCCAAGGGCACTCTCCTCGGAAACGTTTCGGAATTCGCAGTTCATGATGATCGGGTGTGATCGAAGAGGCGAGTTTTTGAAGAGAAGTAAAGAACACACTGAATCAGTCGTATCATGTTGTGCTGAATAATCCAACTCACTTATCACGGTACACGTCCCCATCTCCATTAGGATATAGAGCTGCTATGTACACGTTTGCTATCAGAGATCGTTCCAGGGAAATCTCCGCATAACGAAGGCGTTCCAAGCTTGCGTATTTCCAGATTGGGTCAGTCGTGCTACGAAGTGAACTCAATGCATTGGAAACCAATTCGCATTTTTCGTCTTGCGCACGTGCCGTTTGGAATTCATGGACGAATCGCCTCACATGACCTTCCCGCTTTTCAAGATAGAACCTCACCAATACGTCTACCAGGCACTCAGAAGACAACCACTGCTCTCTAAAACACCATAATTAGTTGTGCAATACCAGAATATTATACCTTTCGATTCTGGCTACCGCCCTTTGCAAATGCGACCGCAGTTTTAGAAGTGTAAGCTTTGACTGTTGCAAATAAAGGATATACGATGAACGCTTGCGAAGTTCTTCCTTCAATGTACGAAGCAACTTGACGATTCTGAAAGAAGCGAATTTACAGATGTAATTAACAATAAAACATACGCTCTGCTGTCCAAGTTCGCAAGGCATCTCAGAACTTCTCTAATCTGCGCACTTGACGTTTTGTCACGAGCATTGATGCTTTCCGCCAATAACAGCTTAAGAAACTCTATCAACTCAACGACCTCCGGTGAGTCGTTCTTCTTACTAAAAGACGTTAATTAATCTTTTTAAAAGACTACTCGAATACCTAGCCGATGAACTAAATTGATACTTGCCGACAGAGCTCAGCACGAGGCGCAGCTTGCGCTTTGCATCAATAAAAGTGCGAGTATTAGAGAAATTCACTGGAGTCGGCAAAGGAAACGTATTCACTGGAGTTGCGTTCGGATAGATATGAACAGGAGCGGCACTTTGATTAACAGTTTCGCTACTGGCACCTTCATTATCGGAAGCGACCACATCTGTGGACCAAGAATCGCTCACGAGTGAATGAGTTTCGTCGCGATTCCTTGCGCGATTATCTTGCTGCGACGGAATGCCAAACTTTCCGAACTTTTCTTCCAAACCCTCCGCCGCGTTGGCTCGCCGTACTGTAACTGGAATGCTGGGAATGCTAACTCGTGGATTCGCAGCATCTTCACCGCCCACCATGGAACTGACATTCATGCCGTCGTCATCTAAACAACAAGTTTGTTACAAGGAACACATCTGCCATTGCAAACCGTTTTGATCGTTTGCGTTTCCAGCACCGGAAAACGGCGTATCTCTACCAGATTCACTCGCCGAACCGCGCGCGCTAAGTCCATCACTGAAGTTATCATCGGGAAGAGTGGAAATGTCTTCCTCTTCATCGACGATGTCTTGAGGGCTGCCGTCCACAATTACATTGTTGTTCTGTAGAAGTTCGGCCTCGTCGAGGGATGAGCAAATGGAGCCAGCAACGTCTGCTCCGTCGTCATCATCGCAATCGCTGACGGCGTCCGTCGTGCGATCGGAAACTATGCTTTCGGTGGTCACAGTCAAGAATCGCGTCTTCTTCTCTCTTGAAACATCACCTTCCGCTTTCCGATGTTTCTTGTTACCAAACGAATCCATAAACTTGTCTTCTGAGAGAAGACCTATAGGCTCCTCCGCTGCAAGCGCAGAGTCCGACTCGAAAACCAACACCTACGAGACAGAAACTGTGCAACGACATTAACTAGTTCCCTCACCTCCACTTCCGGAATCTCCCACGATGACGTCTTGATATCATCTTCCAGTGATGCTCTTTCAAACTCTTCGGCAATTTTGTTCATGGAATTCCTGGAGAGGGAAGAGTTCAGAAGACGTTGGTGACCGCGAGCAGCAGCGTTCTTCACCTTACCGGCGAACATTTTCAACTTTCGCGAGTTGCTGCTTGGAGATCCTTCACATCGGATAGGAGATCCTTCGCCGGACGAGCAGTTGTTCGTTTGTGGAGGGGAAGGATCCAACTTTCCTTCAGGCAAACGAGCGACATGAGCTTTCAAGCGCTCACGAACGTCGGCGTTAGAAATCTGAGACAACGTGGCTGGTCCCAAACTCGATCTCTGAATGTCATGAATTCCGTGTTTCCGCAAAATTTAAACAAAACATACCATGACGCTAGTTTGATAAATCGAACAGAGGTAAACTCTGCGGTCAAACACTTCTGTGCCACTTGAGTCGGTAACTGCATTAGGAACAACATCGTCCAAGGAAGTGCCTTCGGTATCCAGAATAGCTGTTACTATAGATGATATCGCCGTTCGATCGAACTGTTCGTAGAAATCGGTTAAGTGGTTCGGCGGTTGTTCGTATGGACTGAGAACCAAGGTCTGTAGAATCTGACCAATTTGCATCAAGTTGAATCGCGCGACAAATCCGACAGACGTGTCCGAAATGATACCAAGAGGTTCAGGGTTCGTCAACGCCGGACAAAGAAAATTCGTGAAAATGAGGTCGATGCAAATAAGCGCCGCTTCTTCTCGCGATACACACTGCCGTTTCAGAAGAACTGTGTGCAGATGTCGTACGAGCCACGAAAGAGAAGTGGGGAAGCAGGCCATGGCCGAGAGAATTCCATCCATAAACTTTTGTGCGAGGACTTTTAATTTCCTGACTATCGCCTGCCGATGGTCAGCGAGTTTCAGCTGGTAACTAAAAGACGTTTCATCCTCTCCGAAGCGTCGTTTCCTTTCCTCTGCGGAAAAATGGACGGCAGATTTCGCTGGATCAACGTCCAAATACAGTTCGTCCTGACTGAGGAGAAACATAATAGGATCATGAAGCGCAGCCGTCAAGAACACCTGATGAATGTGAGCATTTAAGATAACTTTTTAAACGGAATCAAACCTTTGAAGGTAACAAGCCTTCAGTGAAGAGCTTATAAATCTTGCAAAACGCTGCGTTTCCTCGACGCAACACCCGGCGAGGGTCAGCAACAGAAGACGTAGCTAGCTGGATGTCAATTAGATGAGCCATCAAATCCAAAACATATCGCTCATCTCGGGGGTATATGCAGGATCCGTAGACGACACTGTAGACAAACCATGAGACTTCTTCAGGATCCTGAACACCAATTAATCATCGAAACGAATGCAGTCCACTCACTGGAAGCTGTTCCGTTGCAGTCAGCATTTCAGCTACAGCGCGCGGAGCGTTCCGGAGCAAGTCGAAGATGGCAACGAAGGTCGCATAGTGGTAGCCGAGTCGCTTGTGGGCGTCGACAAATCCAGCATCCTCCAGTCGCGCGAACCATTGGCAACAGTTTTCCGGCGACACAGTAGGGTCGGAATTAAGCAAACGACCGAATATGAGCTAAAATGTTCCTCAAAGAATGGCGAATATAGCTGCAAAGGAAGCTTACCTGCTCGTGGCGACTGATCCATGTAAGCCTAGCAAGATTGTCAATCTCATCGGCGATCACAGCGTGTAGATGGCGGATCCCTTCAGTCTCGTGTCCGACCAAAAGTCGCTCGGCCTTCAGACCTTCTGATAGAATCGCCAACGGACTTGGCGTCGTCACAGGGACACCATTGTTGTGTTGTTGGTGGCAGCTGAAGCGCCGAGATCCATCTTCAAACGATTCACGAATTCTCGCATTCGCCAATCGCTGCAAACACGGAATCTGAAAAGTGCGGCTAAATATAAACAAAACGATTCAACGGTGACCCCGGGGTAACAAAGGCCGAAGGATGATCGGCTTTGTTTACCTTCGAACAAGCGAACCAACAGATGTCAGCGACGCGAAATCCAAGTTGACACCGTACGCGATGACGAGTACTCAGGCCGACCGTCGCGGAATATTCGCGCAAATCATCGCTTGCCGTCCGCAGAACGACATTAAATTAAAAAGAGATAACGAAAGATTCTCTATTCATGAGGCCGCGATTCCTTGGAACATCACTTCAAATTAGTTACTACTTTTACGCGTTTTAAACCGCAAGACACACAATACAAGGAAATCAATAAATCTTCTAGAAGTGCGTTTGCACGCGACTACAGTAGTTTCTGTCAGCGTGCGCTTCGCTTCTTGTTTTTGTTTACCTCTTTGTTTTGTGATAGCATTATCGTCCGTCCCTCTGATGGATGCTAATGAATCAAGAATTAGCAATGCTGCAATAGAAATGCTAAGCACCGGGTGCTCCCTCCGGAAATGTGCTGGAGGAGCTTCAGCTCCACCTCCGCTTCCTGGAAGTTGTTTCAGTCGTCGCGTCATTTCCTTGCATTCACACTATTTCCACTCACTCGGATCCTCTCTGCCATAATCCTCAATTAGCACTCGTCCCCACTCGTCCCTCTGATCGCTCTTCGACAAAAAAAGCTTCGATGTTTCCATACAACTCCCTCGCAGTCCCTCAGTCGTCGAACGCTCATTAACCGTGCCGACAGAACAGAATCGAAAAGCGTGCTTCACTCAAATGGAATGTTTTCGAGGCTTGATTTGGCATGACTGACTGCTCATACCTTTCCCCATAAGTGCTTTTTACGGGTCCACGGTCGCTTTAATTGCCGCGTTTTCCTTTATTTTCCCTTTGCAAACAACTTGTCAGTTCGAATTGCAGATTAAAACGCAATTCGGCGGCAAATTCGATTTGTACGAACATTGCTCTCCCCCACACTTCTTCCTCAGGGGACACGACAATGTCCTTTCTGGGACACATCTCATTTCACTTCTTGGTAATCGCGCTGAGGAATCGCTTGACCTCCCAAAAACACGCAGCGCCAGTTTTCATTCCGCTCCTTTCCACATAACTTTTTATTGCCTCCGTCATTTAAATTTTCAACCCACAATCAGTCAGCAATCCTCGTTATAAATCACGCGCGTTGTTTTGTGGTTGCAAACCTGACGAGTGGATATCGCGGCCCACCTCCCCAAAATGATCCGCTTCTTTCCAGTGACCACAGCTACGATGCCGTCAAAACTTCAATGGGTGTACATCGCTTTCCTCCTTCTGGTCATGGCTCTATCCCCTTCGTCTTCAGCTTTTTCCATGCAAACTGCGAAATCAAAGCGTCTCAGCAATCACGCCCTCATTCGTCTTATGCTGCAACGGTATGATTGCTCATAAGCGCTCATAAAGCTGACTTTTCAGAGACCTGATGAAATACGGAGACTCCTCAAGAGTTCACAGAAGTTCACGTTTCTCCGAAAATCGGATGAGAAAGCGTTTCATCATTGTTGGACGACCTCAAAAAACCGATGAAGACACAGTGATCGAGCAGTTCTATTAAAAAAACTCTGCAATTTATTGAAAAATCAATTAGGGACGTATGGAACGGGAAAGCAGCGGTGTGCTATCGAAGCACAGAGATCAAGATTTAATAAAAACATTTCTTAGTTTCCGTTTTCGTCGTCTTCTGAAACAAATGCGTTAGGGTGATCCAGAAACGGAATTAGAATACCTAAGACTTCTGGCGATTCCGGTCGTTCTTCGTCTCCAGTCGAGTCCTTTGTTGAGGCCTTCTTCTTCTTCAAGTCGTTTTTCGCCTGTCTTCGTTCTTGGAACTTCGCTTGTCCTTCTTTCAACTGAAAAAAAGATTGGTTCAGTAACAAATGAATTTAACGTATCCACTTACCGTTTCCTCAAAGTTCGCGCCACAGTCGAGCGATTTCACGGCCGCCAACACATCGTTTCCGTTGATCATCTTTCGTTTACCCTTAGCTGCGTTTTCGTTTGCAAAGGTTGTTAAGTTAAGTATGAAAACAGCAGCAGATCTGGCGAGTGCACTTTTTGCGTCCTGAATGAAGACTCAAAATTGATGTTCATGTCATTTGCTTACTACCTTGCCGATAGCTGTTCCCGGTGGAATCGCTTCCTTTGCGATTCGAGTTACGGCGCTCCATGGAAGACGAAGATCCTCTGGAGAGTAATCATCGCCAGTGGCAGCTAAAGCTTCCGCAGTCGCAGAAGTGGATTCGACTTCCGGTGTGACATTCTTCGCCGCTGACATCTCTGCAAAAGAAAAACACTTGAAATCGCGCCAAACCGGAATACAGAAGAGAGTCACAGAGCGTTCTTGTCGAAACCGAAAACCCGCAAGAATTTTCCGCGTTGTTTTCGTAAACAAATTTTTAAAAAATGTTTTCGCGCACAAGACGACCTCATATATTGTGTGACGTCACCGTACTTGACCTCAACGAACAGTTCGCGCGTCGTTACATACGTCACCGAAATTACTGTCCCTTTCGCGCCAAAAACCGTTCATAAAGATGTGAAGAAAGGGAGAGAGATCTATGGGATAAAGAGGGCATCAGAGGCTCTAAACTGTCACGCGCGCAACAGATCATCAAACATTAAGGATCAGTGCTCACCTAATGAAGCGGGATGTAGCGCCCTACGAACCCTGGTAAGCAAAGAACTGGAAGGATGCGACTCTAGAGCGAAGCCTAAGCTTGGTTTTAGGCCTATTGCGCACCTAGGTCAACTGAGGCCAGCTACGTGTGCCATTCTCTTGATCGTCACGGCTTAGATGTAAGGTAGCTGAAGCGCCCAAACTCTGTTTTGCAACTGTGATCTTGCGCTACTTTCGGCGTATGGCGATCTTTACACGTCTTTCAATCTTTTGAGCCGTAACCTGGCCGAAGAACCGAAAACTGATTTGATTGCAGAGATCATCGTTAACAGCAGTCAGAGGACTACATCTGCACAAACAAGAACTTTCACCGAGCGGTGAAGTTGATGATCGACCGGAAAGACGTGCGAGCGATGCGATAAACAGCCACATAAACACTTTTCAAAATATTTTAAAATTCAAATCTTCCATTCAAAACTGTCGCTCGTATATATCGTAATGTCCCGCCTACCTTGTTTCCCGCACCGTTAGTTTGAGCGCGCGCGAATTTCCCGCTTTTGACAAAGTCGAAGGCGGAGTTGCGAAAGTGGCCTGTCGTTGACCGCCCAAACGGTAGTCCATAGCACGCATGTTGATCCAACCACTTCTTGCTATATAGCTCGTTCGAACTCGTTGTATCCACCGAAGTAATCCAATCTCGATTTACAGGCAATGGTTGACGAAGTGTTGTTGCGGGAAACACCTTCTCGTTTCGTGGTTTTTCCTCTGCAATTCAAGAAGATGTGGCAATATTATAAGAAACACATCGAAAGCTTCTGGTCCGCCGATGAGGTAATAAGGTATTCGATCGCTCCATTTAATTATTCCTTTTGAAGATGGAAGTACAAGATGACGTAGTGAGCTTCGATAAGTTGAACCACGACGAGCGCACATTTGTAATACGTCAATTTGCCTCACTTTCGGCCACTGCGGAGATCTACCACTGTGGACTCGTAAATCCTTTGCGAAGCTCGCCATAGTATGTAATCCATTTTTTTTAGATTTCGCACATTTCCGGAGAAGTGCAGGTCTCCGAGGCGCGGTCTTTCTATGGATTCCAAGTAGCCATGGAGAGGTTCCACCTTGAAGTTTACCAGAAAGCTATCGAATCATTTGTTGCCGAAGGTCACGAACGTGATCAGATTCTAGCTCTCCGCTCGAAAGACGAATCAATAAGGCAGAAAATCGACTGGGTACTGTCGTTATCATCAGAATTGAAAACCTTTGATGAGCGCTTGATTGGTTTCTCAGTGTTTCTCGGTGTCCTCCATGCCGCTGAGTTCGCCTCATTGCTGTCGATGAGCGATACAAGGAATCTTCCCAACATCAAGAAAGCGATTTCTCACATTACAAGCGATAAGGTTAGACCACGAGACATGTCTGAATTGGCGCAATTTCCCTTTAGGCGATCCACCGGGATTTCGGAATGTTCTTGAGGTCATATCTTGAGAAAAAAACTTCGGAATCACGTATTAAGGAAATCGTCGAGAAAGCCGTGCAGCTCGAAGAGTCATTCATTGACGCAGACGGCGACGTTTCGTCCGTTGAAGGCATCGACTTGGACAAACTGAAGCACTATGTTCGCTACTCCGCGGATATGATGATGACTCAAATGGGATGTAAAAAGGTACGACCGCGATTATTTTAAATTTGAATTATGTTTGCAATTCTTCACGTTTCAGATCTACAATGTTCAAAACCCCTTCAATTTTACCGAGGTATGTCGATTGATTTTGCTTAGCAGCATTGTCGTTTTTAGGCTTTCGATGTCAAGAATCCTTCAGCATTTGCTCACAACAAAGAGGAAAAGACTGAAGGGTTCCAGGAAAGCACCGTTTCTGATGAGGAGCAAGAGCGCAAATTTGATATGGATCTCGACTTCTGAGCAGCTGTTCTGTTTTATTAACCCATTTTTGATCATTCTGATAAAACAGATATTTCCTGCCTTCTTGATTGTGTATCGCTGGAGTTTAAATGCTCTCGATATCTTTATTTTTGTCCTTTATGTTTTGCACCTAATCCCTCGGTTATTTTGTTTAGCAGAGATGGTAGCGGAGATGAATGTTACCCCTCGTTCCCGAGAATTTACAGCGAACTGGGATCTTTTGGGAGCACGCGAGCCATCTCAGCTGATGGTATTCAAGTATCCTGATGTCCTGAACTACTACAAGAAGGCTGTGGCGTCATTCTGGACAGTTGAGGAGGTAATCGCTTGTTAGGCCGCATTTCTTTATGTGCTTTGTTTTTAGATTGATCTTGGGAAAGATCTTGATCACTGGCGCAGTTTGACGAAAGACGAACAGTTTTTCATCTCGCATGTATTGGCATTCTTCGCAGCATCAGATGGCATCGTCAATGAAAATCTCATCGATCGTTTCACTCAAGAGGTCAAGATGCCGGAGGCCCTTTCGTTCTACAGCTTCCAAATCGCCGTCGAGGGGATTCACTCTGAAATGTACTCGAAGATGATTGAGGCCTACGTGACCGACCCTCGTGAGAAGAACAAGCTCTTCAACGCCATCCAAGAATTCCCGTGCATCAAAAAGAAAGCTGACTGGGCGCTTCGTTGGATCGGTGACAAGAACGCGTCGTTCGGAACACGTGTGATCGCCTTCGCTGCTGTGGAGGGCATATTCTTCTCAGGATCGTTCGCTGCCATATTCTGGTTGAAAAAGCGCGGTCTCATGCCTGGCCTCACCCACAGCAACGAACTCATTTCCCGGGATGAAGGCCTACATCGCGACTTCGCATGCCTCATGTACAAGTACCTTGATGAGAAGCCGAACCAAGAAGAAGTAAACATCATTATCCGAGAGGCCGTAACCATCGAGAAGGAGTATTTGACCCAATCCCTTCCTGTGGACATGATTGGGATGAACTGTCGTCTTATGTCTACATACATCGAATACGTCGCCGACCATTTGCTAAGTGAGCTCAATTTGGAGAAGGTATTTCCAGTTCAGATAACGTTTGCTTTCACGTTCGTTGTTCCAGATCTACAACGTCAAAAATCCCTTCGATTTCATGGAGAATATCTCGATTGAAGGAAAAACAAACTTCTTCGAGAAGCGGGTTTCCGAGTACCAGCGCGCCGGAGTCCTGAACAAGGAACAAGACCGCAAATTCGAATGTGATCTCGATTTCTGAAAGCCATTACAACATTGTAAATACCTTTTGTGGATTTTGACATAAATTTTCATTTTACGACAATCGATTATGTGCATTGTGGTAGGATTCCTTTATGTGCGCGCACCTGGAAGCTCTTGAACTGGGCGAGTCTCCTCCGCTTGTCTTGCGTGCTCATGGTGCTCCTCTGACGTGGCCTTATGAATTGCATGGAGTCTCTTTCGTTCGTATCCCTTCCGCTGCGATTTCTCGTTTTATTCAAAATTCGAATGATTAATTCGGCGCTTGCGTTCCTTTCGCAATCGACGCGATCCATTTCCTTTGTCGCACCGTAGGCGGACTGTGGACGGGCGCCATAGGCCCTTCCTTCGCTACAGGTTTGCTTTCAGTCAATCGAAGTCCCTTCGTCATCCGGTAACCTCTTCTCCGCCACCCTCCTTCGTCGTCTCACTCGACATGGCCTCTTCCACTCCCGTGACTGCATTCAAATCGTCGGACATCGTTGTGCTCAATGTCGGAGGAACCTCGTTCGCAACCTCGTTGCGCACCCTTTTAGTGGACAAATCATCCGACATCTACCAGCACTTTGTGGTGCTTCTCGACTCGGATCTCTCGCCTGCGAAGATGCCTCTTCGCGACGCTGAGGGAGCTTTCTTTCTCGATCGCGACCCCGAGAACTTCCGCACACTCCTCAACAACTTCCGCTTCCTCATCGAACTCCAAAACAAGTCGCGACTGAAGAGCGGAAAGTCGCATGAATCGTTGTCGGCTCTCGGCCTCGAGGACGCGGAATCAATCGACTCAAAGAAGTCGACCGGAATATTCTCCAAGTTCCGGCGCGGTTGAACGATTTCTTTTGCATGATGCAACCAATAAATGTTTTCTACTTTTCGATGCTCTCCAACCACCCAGACAATGTTCATGCTGAACCAGACTAGACGCGCCTTGAAAAGTGAGCGATAAACGCGGTGCGCCTCATTCTGAGGTATTTTTGAAGAGAGTCACGAAAACTCCGGTTTCTCTGAAGGCATCGGGTATCATTAATGCCAAGTCAGTGAATCCGTCATCTCTGCTACCGTAATCGTTATTCTAGATGGAAGAACAGGTGAACGCTGGTTTCGGGAAGAAATTTCCTCCAAAACTCTACGCGATTCGTGATTTAACGGTCAAAGGGTCGAAAAGCGAACAGGTACATGCCGACTCTGTGCCTCGATGACTTAAATCGCGCGTTTCAGTTGGGCCTTCGGCTCTCCTCGACTGGTGTGGTGACGAAAGTCGATCGTGGCTCCGTATGGGAGTGCTGTCTTCAATTCGGAGATCTTCTGCTGCGAATCGATGGAAATCGCGTCGACAAACGGAAACATGCACTGGAAGCTTTCAAGAAAGTCACCCACGGTGACTACAAGGTAAATAACCCTTCAACCCACTCATTCAAGTTCAGTTTCAGCTCAGCCTCACTATCGCACGTCTGAAAACTAAACTTCCGTTGCTGTCAAATCGTCTTCCGCGCGACTACGATTCCCTTGGAGGTTTCAAGTACCACGCCGCTGTGATGTACATGTTGAAGGGAAGTCGCCTTGGTTTGCCAGTGAAGTCCTACAACAACAAGGAAAGCGAACTGATCAGCTCCCAGCTAACCGTTCCTATTTAGGTGTACGTTACGCGTGTCATGGAATACACCCTCTCTTCAATGTGCTTAGCGGTCGGAGATGCCATCATTGACGTGGACAACCAACCTGTCACCAGCGTGGAGCAGACCTCGAGCCTCCTCTTTGAGCGGCTCAAGTCACGAGGCTACGTCACCATGGCTGTGGAACAAGCCGCTGATCCCGCCGCTGCGCAGTTTGTTCGCATGGCGCTTTCCGCCGAGAAAACCGTGAACTTGGATCATCTAATGGCACAGGACACTATTGATATCGCCCGCGCTGAGATCAAACGAATGCAGATAAACGACGTCAAAACTCCCGCCAACTCCATATTGAAAGACCGCAAGTAGGTCGACCACGGTTTCTTTCAAAGCTTTCGGTATTTAGGCACGCGTCGAAGAACGCCCACGTCTCTTTCGCAATATCGAGTGAGTTGCATCCGATCGCATGCGAAACGAATCCAAGTCTTCTGATCCACGTCGTTCCTCAACGTCTACAAAATCCTCTGCTGATCACCGAGGGAGTTATAGTATCAACCAAACCAAGTTCAGTGCCAGCAGTACTGCAACATGACAGTCCAGAAGGGGAAATCCTTGTCGAAAACCGATCGAGGGAGAAAACCACTGCTACTGACGACCGGACGGACAACGAAAAAAACGATTCGGAGCAGGAAATAGAGGCAGAAGCGACTCCTCCAGCTCCCCGACATCAGAGCTCCTCGAAAACGTCGTTGAAGACAAAACAGAAGAATGTAAAGTGAATTGATTTTAATGAATAAATGAATTGTTCGTATTTTTTCTTTTGATTTTCACGCTTTTGCCTCGCATTATTCCTTCTGCGAGCTGCGGAGTGCAAACAGAGCGTGCGCGAGTGACACTCACGTTTCGGCTGCCCTGTGTGAATCGTGATTTCTTCAAAATTCCCTCTGCGCTGCGACATTGTGCTGCGTCCATCGAACGGTCCGCGCGGCTTTGATCGATCTGAGCCACGCGAAACGTGAAATCCCCCGATTTTCCGGTTTTTCGTCTCGCTACCCGATGATCTGAATCCGCAGCTAACGAGGCAACAAACGCGAATCGCATCTTCCGCGTATCAGTTAATCAAACAATAATCGTATTATTACTTTCTCGGGCGATTTTGCTGGTTTCTTTGTGAATTTCGTGTTGTCTTGCGACGGAGGAAGGTAGAGAAGGAGCGTGTAGCTCTCTAAAAAAATGCTTCGTCTTCATCTGAATGTCGACGGAATGCGTGGCGTCAGGAGTCTAGTTGTGCTTTAGTGGAGAGCGACAGCCGCGACCGCGGCCGACGCCACTGCTTTGTGAAAATACTCCACGTGTCCACAGCGCTCTCAGCTTTTCGCGGTCCGCTTTGCACAAGAGGATGGACGTCATTCTATTCAGATTCAGGAGTAAAATCTCTTTTTTTATATGCTGATTGCCTTTAATTCGTCGCATTTCTCTCAAATCTGTGGATTGTGTGAAGATTGTTGGGCGCTTAATTAATCAATGGACGTTCGCGCGCGCGCTGCGTTGCGTTCCTTGTGAATTTGAGTTGCAAATTTGCTTTTCGCTGCGTTCTCAACGCTCTCCTTTTCAGATGGACCACTTTCGGACGACACCGCAGCAACGCGCGCTGCTCAACAAAGCCGAAGATTATGCTGATGACGTATGAGCTTCTCGTTGATTTCTGATTGTAGCGCAGTTGATTTTAGGTACTGAGGAACACGCGTCACGCGTTGCCTCACATTGCGAGAGTCTTCCTCCTTTCCACTTTCATCGAGGATGGATGGCGGATGTGGTTACAGTGGAGCGATCAGCGAGAGTTTATGGAGGTATCACTAATGTTGGACCTAATTTATTGGCTAAATAAGTAACACTGCAGGAATCCTGGTCATGTGGATGGTTTCTGTCGACTCTGTTCGTCGCGTTCAACTTCTTTGGTCAGATCATCCCCGTGGGCATGGTGCTCGTACGAAAACAAGTTCCAATTGCTTGCGCAACTTTGCTGGGCGTCGTGATTGCGCAGACGTTCGCTTATCACATAATCACCGACTTGACGTTCCTGATTAGGAACTTTGCTGTTTGCGGCGCTCTGTTTTTGTTGTTTTCTGAAACGCTCGAAGAGAAACGTTCGCTGTTCGCTGGCGTGCCTCACGTGGACGACGATAACAAGCAGAAATCGTGGACAATGCTGATTGGGCGCACCTTTCTCGTTCTGATGCTTCTCTCCATGATGGACCTTAATAGTCTTTTCAGCTTGGTTCGTTGAACTCAGGGCTTCACAGCTTGTAACGCTCATTTTCTAGGTCGTCATCACCATCGGAACAGCTCTCATGGCACTTGTGGCAGTAGGCTACAAAACCAAACTTTCCGCTCTCTGCTTGGCCACTTTCCTCTTTGCCCAGAACTTTTATTTGAATGCATGGTTCTTCCTTCCCAGCGATTACTACGCTCGTGACTTCTACAAGTACGATTTCTTCCAGACTCTCTCAGTTTGCGGAGGTCTCCTTCTCATCGTAGCCTACGGACCTGGCGGAGTCTCCGTCGATGATTACAAGAAGCGTTGGTGATCAATTTCAGCGCATTTTGCTCTTCTCATAATTCTACGCTTTAAATATTTCGTTTAATCTCGTGCTCATTCTTGCTTTATATCCATTTGTGCCTTATTTCTATCTCTGCATTTCTAGTTTTGTTGGTCCTCAAACCTTTGTGGTGCTTCTATGACGCTTTTGCACTTTTCCGCCCACTTTTAATTTTCATTCGAATCTACATACGTGTCGTCGAGTTTCCATCTGAGTTTTGAGAGGAAAGATTGCGCAGATCGCCACAACGTAACTGTTTCCTTCCTTCAGTTTCTGTCGTATTTGGTGCTTTTCATATTAAAATTGCTCAAATTAATTGAATTTACGCTGGTTTTAATGCGATTGCGGTATCGTGATTTGATTATTTGATTATCTACGCTATTTATGTTACGTTCGCGTTGAAGTCCTATTTGCTCCTTCCATCAACGGTCTTGCGTTTTCAGATGGATCAGTTTCGCACGTCCGGTCGACAGCAGGAATTCCTCAGCAAAGCTGAAGACGTTGCCGACGATGTAAGTGTCTTTTTGCTCTGAATTGGTGATAACGTTATGCTCTAGGTTCTTCGTAGAACAAAACATTATCTTCCACATATAGCCCGAATGTGCCTAGTTTCCACTTTCCTTGAAGACGGTCTTCGCATGTGGGGACAGTGGGATGATCAGCGCCAGTTCATGCAAGAATCATGGTCATGTGGATGGTTTTTGGCGACCCTTTTCGTCGTTTTCAACTTTTTCGGGCAGTTGATCCCTGTTATTATGGTTATGATCCGTAAACGAGTCGGAATAGCGTGCGCACTTCTTGCTACGGTCGTCATTCTTCAAACTATTGCATATCACATTCTTTGGGATCTGAAATTCTTGGCCAGGTAAAAATGTGTCTACGATTATCAGCGTTGTTCTCCGGAGTTTAGAAACGTTGCTGTTGGTGGAGCCCTTTTCTTGCTTCTGGCGGAAACTCAAGAAGAACAACGATCTCTCTTCGCCGGTGTTCCCCAAATAGACGACCAAAACAAATCAAAATCTTGGATGCTCCTTAGCGGCCGCTTCCTGTTGGTCTTTATGTTTATCTCCCTGATCCACTTCGAAAAAGATTTCCTAAAGATGGTTTGTTTTATTGAAAAACAACGTTGAAATGTTATTTATAAATCACTTTCAGATTGAACTTATGGTCGGAATTGTGCTTATGACAATGGTCGCTATTGGTTTTAAAACGAAGCTGTCGGCCCTAGCTCTAACTGCATGGCTTTTCTGCTTGAATCTATATCTAAACTGCTGGTGGACTGTTCCTGCTGACCGATTCTACAGAGATTTTATGAAATATGATTTCTTCCAGGTACGGCCATTGACGACGCGCGTTTAAAAATTGCTTCATTATTTCAGACTCTTTCTGTGTGCGGCGGACTCCTGCTTATCGTTGCTTATGGTCCTGGAGGAGTTTCAGTTGATGACTACAAGAAGCGCTGGTAGAACGCTGCGACGTTACAAATTCCCACTCGTTCCTTCCGTCTTCCATTTCATATTTTAAAATTGTTTTACCGCTTAGGAAGCTCTATCCGTGCAATGCATTTAGAAACCCTCCGTCTAGGCTGTTCCCGTGATACCCTTGCCAATAGCAATCCACGTCTCTGCGGTAGAGCTTCTTTTCCAATAGCGGTATATTTCGGTTTATTTCATCAAATTTCTATTAATTTATTGGTTGTCGACTTTTGGTCAATAATTTCTTCTTCAAGATAATGTCTTTTTCTGGATGTATAAGTAAACAATAAAATTAGCTCTTCTATTAGATTTATAAGTATAATATAACTGGGTAAAGGTGCCCAGGCCGTAAGGTTTGTCGTTATGTCATTTGGATTATGTTAATGGACCCCCGGTTGCCGTATGCGTGTACATCTAGGGTAAAACACCACTTAAATATTCTCACACTACAAAAAATGTACAATCTACAATACCATACAATCGAAGGCGGAAAGTATTCAGCAAAGTGTACAAACGACCACAACACAATTAAATCGGCCATAGATAAAGGAAGCCGAAACTACGAGTATCATAAAACAACATACAAAATGGGTCGAGACGAGTCATTACAAAGAAGGGATTCGATCACAATTCATCAAAGGGATGGGGAAGATGACGAGATAAGTCGAAGTATTCGGCCGCGAAACGTTTCAGCAGTTACATTGCTTTCCTTCTGTGGCTCCAGATGGCGTAGTCCGTGGTAGATTTTGCTTAGGTTGCACACCCGTATCCGCTTGATTCAAGTCCAAACTACAAAATCGGATTAAAAACAGTTGCTTCCAATTTATGTTACGCACCTTCCGTCCTGGATGTTCTGGTAAATCTTCCTCGCAGTTTCTAAAAACGCGTCTTCCACATTTTCACCACTAAAATCGTTTGCCTGAATAAAGTTCCAATTTTTATTGTCAACGTACGTTTTCGAAGAACACTCCAAGAACGTAAGACCGTTCTCTTCGGCAAAAGCTTTCGCTTCTTCGTACGTTACATCCCGTTGAGCATCCATGTCACTTTTGTTACCAATCAAGAAAATCACCTAGATTGGATTTAATATATTCAAACCAGATGAAGATTTACGCACCGTATTTGGGTTAGTGAGGTTACGGGCGTCAGTGAGCCAACTGCTCAAGTGATTGTAGGTGGACCTACGCGTGATGTCGTATACCATTAGGGCCCCAGCAGCTCCGCGGTAATATGACCGAGTCACAGCTCGGAATCTGTTATCAAACGATTAAGACACGTACTGAAAAATACGTTTAAAATACCTTTCTTGGCCTGCAGTATCCCAAATCTGAAGCTTGATCTTTTGCCCACTGACCTCGATGATTCTCGTTCCGAATTCGACGCCGATAGTGTGAGGACAATCTGCCATAACTAAAACGATAATTACGGATACCACGAATGCGAATCCCTTGCTCACACTTCTTTTCGGTGAACTGGTGGAGAAGGCAGGATTTTCCGACACCCATATCACCAATGATGATGTATTTGAAGATATATGAGTAATTATACGGGCCAGCCGACGACATCTTGACTCAGTCAGCCTGTAGATAAACGGATTTACACACGTGGCTATATAAATATCAACGCCACGAATAGAATTTTCACGCAAAAAGCAGACGAATTCTCGTAAATATATCATTCAGCACTAGTATTGACTGCTGCGCACGCTCCGCGCGAGTCCACGCGTCGTCCATTGGTTTGGTTTACGTCACCGAGTGTGGCCACCCACGAAGAATTTCAATATTCGGAATCGATGACAAGAAAGCGCTCTCCCCTCCCCATTTCATCTCGAGACCTGTTTGTCGGGAATAAACGACTAACGTGTAAGCGAGCGAATCACTAATAACCCTAATAACCGAAACCGCTGTTTGGGAGTACACGGAAATGGCCCGAAGGTGATTCCACAATACGGCTCTTTATTATTGAAAGGCAACAAAAATACATAATAAATTATCACACTTGTCGTTCGTTTCGGTGCATTTACATTCCCATCTTGACGTATCGGATGATTTCGAACACAGCTGCAATCAAAGAAGGATTAGGCGATTACAAACAAAAGGGTACTAACCGGAGCCGCAGACCACAAATACGAACATTCCAATGAGCCAGGGAGCGGCTGGGTACTTGGTCTCCTGGGGTCTCAACGATTTCTGAACATTACCACGGTTGGTGACGTTCTTGGCGAAAGCCTGGTGAGCGGCGTTAATTCTCTGCTTGACTGGGGGCATTCTTAGCGGCTTAGGGAGAAATTCGAAGAGAATCAGAAGCGCTGTACCAACGGCTCAGGAACGCTGGAATGAACATAATTACATTCTGTCAAGATAATAAAACGACGAGGAGTTCCAACGATATTACGATGGATTCTATCGAACACAAACTAAGGTTTGGTGGCGCGGAAACTAGGTTATTGGGTCACGAGAACCATGTAGGGATATGTTGAAGCTGCCATAAACAGCTCTACCAGTCGTCACTAAACGGAAAGCAAGACTAGCCGTGAGAAGTCACGCGACACAACTATGATTTTCCGTAAACAGATTTCCCGTAGGGGATTATCAGCGGTGGCATAATCACGGAAAACAGCGACCGCTGAACAAAATATTTCTCTTATGCACAGCGCCACGACCAGGTGTTCTCGTCGACGAAACGCATATTCGAGACGCAGTGCGCAATGGAACGAGAGGACACGACGGTTTATAGTCGCTAGTGAGACACGTTGGATCTCACGCGTGTGTGAACAGACCGGCAAGATATCGTGGCGGGACCGAAAACGCGGCTTCGGGCTGCGACGTCCCGGTACGACATACAACTGATATATTTAAGCAAGATGCTTCTGGAGGGCGAGCCGATCAAATACGGACGAAACATTGAGATACGCTATGACTATCGATTGGAGTTCTCAGACAATCGGCGAGAAGCTGAAACTCACAAGGTTCAAATTTGATTGAAACGATCGGTCGCTGTCGCTCCGAAACGGAGAGTTGCCAAATTGCGCGCAGATTGTCGGACACGACGCGATTAATACGATGCACAAAATGGGAACACAGAAGAAAGGACATAAAAAGTTTGCTTTCATCTCTTCTCGACCCGGCATCTACAGTAATCCCTTTCAGTCGCTCTCAGAATGCGGACCGGACAGCCACGGAAAAACAACAACAACAACAGCAGCGTTTACTGCAAGATACAACCACCGTCCACCAGTGATCTGCAGAGTTCCGCGGCGAATGGAAGCGAATGTGAGCGTTCGGTTGCTTCGGTAGTCGAGCTTTTTGTTTTCAGATTTCTGTAGCGAGCCGTCCTTCATGAACGGAGCGATTGAGGAGGAATACTACCACGGGCTGCTTCTGAAGGACGACTGTCAGAGTCTCCTCCGCCAAAGCGGCGACTTTCTGGTCTACTCCACAGTTCTCTCTCCAAGAGCGCCCGATCAGGCAAGCCCATGCTCTCTTTATACCATTCTGATTTGTTTTAGGTCCACTTGATGGTTCTCGTGAGTGCGGAAGTCGTGGATCTTCCTCTTTTGCAGCGGGGTTACGGTGCTTCAACTAGAGTCTGTTTCTCAGATGAGTTGAAGGAGAACTTTGACACTCTGAAGATGCTGATGCGCCACCACATGAAGAAACAACCGACGGTTAAGGAGAACGTCGTGCTGCGAACGCCTGTGGTCAAGAAGGTGTGCGTTTCCGCCAATGATCCTTGGCTCTAGCATTTTTGTAGGATTGGGAAATTCTGCACTCCAAGATAGAGTTGAAGATGAAGTTTGGCGAAGGCGCGCAAGCGGAGGTGCATCGCGGACTCTACGATCGCACGGACAACAAAGGACAAGCCATCGACGTAGCCGTCAAAGTGGTACTAAACAGGGATTCATCTTTGAACGAATTTGAGTTCTCTCTGTTTAGCATAAAGGGGAAATGAACTTGGAAACTCTGCGAGAAGTCATGCACGAGGTTCGCATCATGCTGCAGTTCAACCACGAAAACATCGTCAAGTTGGTTCAAATGCGATAATTTGAGATCTTCATTTTCTTAGGTTCTACGGAGTTGCAACCTGCCGAGCGCCCATGATGCTCGTGATGGAATTGGTACACGGAGGCGGTCTGAACAGATATCTGAAGATCAAGAGGAACGAGGTGTCGACGCAGCAGCGCATGATGATGTGTCTTGATGCTGCGCGCGGACTTGAGTACATCCATTCTCTGGGGATCATTCACAGGTTCGTACTCTCTCACTTTTATCGTTAAATTTCTGTTTGCAGGGATGTAGCTTCACGGAACTGCCTCTACTCGCAATCAAAGCAACGCGTTCTTATTTCCGATTTTGGGCTGTCACAGCAAAGCGAATTCTACAGAATTGACCCAACAAAACCACTTCCGATTCGCTGGTTGGCACCGGAAGTCATGTCCACGTTTTCGTGTACCAGGATGGCGGATATTTGGGGTTACGGTATCCTATGTTGGGAGATCTTCAATAACGCCCAGGAACCTTACAAAGAACTGCTACAGAAAGACGTGAAAGCAAAGGTCGTTGAGGGCTACAGACTCCATTTTATGTCAGCGTCAGTGCCTAAAGACTTTGTGGAGATCGTGAACAGATGCTGGGAGGGGAATCCACATAACCGCCCCACGATGAACGACATCGTCAAGGTGTTGAAGCCCCTTGTCGGAGAAAGGTATGCCACCATCACTACATACTGCGTAATGCAGATGTGAATTATTCATTTAAGAAAGTCAGGTGTGGGTGCCGTGAGGAATCCGGTGCACAAAGGACGAAAGCCGCTCGGAAAAGAGGTAAAAAAAAAATCATTTTTATAGGTAAATAATAAGTTCTCCAACGTTTAGAATTTGCGCGGAAACAAGAACGGCGATGTCGGAGAAGGAAGAAGCCACATGGCCCCGATGATGAAGAGAAGATGAAAAGAACGGATATAAAATAAAATTTATCGACATGAGGACATTTAAAGCTATGACAAAGGAAACTCGCGTTTGGACTAGCGATGTTTATGTCGTATAAGAATGAGGCAGTTTAAAGGAGAAACATTGTGCTCTAGAAAGGCTTTACTTCTTCGTAGTTGCGGTTGCGGCAAGGCCCAGGAGTGGCGCGGGAATCTTGGTGACCGTAGCCAGGCGGGTAACGGCAGGGAGGAGGAGTACAAGGAGTGTCTCCGCGACATTGACGGCGATCCTCGGCGTATCCTTGTCCGGTGCACGTGCATCCGGGTTCTCCGACGCACTGGCGTGAACGAGTGCTGAGTCCGACCTCGCACGCTGACGTGACGCTACAAGGAGACCATGCACACCACTCCGACCACTGGCATTGTGGAGCGCATTGGTGTTGGTTGCACGGCGAACTTTCTCTGTCGGGTCCGGGGCACTGACAGTCGTCGTTGAATGGAGCACCTGGAAGGCGGATCTAGATCCACGGAGTCGATCGAGTCACTCACGTCCTGGACGCTGACAAACGCGGGAGCGTTCGCGCTGTCCTCCGCCGCACTGACGGTCACACTCGCTCCACGGGCACCACTCAGTCCAGTGGCAGCATTCGCGATCGTTGCAGAGATTTGCCTCCTGACCGGGACCAAGACAATCTTCAGATGGCGATCCGTTCGCGGTGAGACATGTTCGAGCCCTTGTTCGCTGTCCGGGTCCGCACTAAATGAAAATTTGAATCAAACCGCTTTGGGGCGACCACTTGCCTCCGAACTGCAGACGCTCCACTCGCACCACTCCGTCCACGCGGAGCACGGAGGTCCGAAGCAGAAGAGCGTTTCCTGAATTGTTTCGCTGAAGCAGAGCTGCCGCATGAAAGAACTAACCTCGTCGGGGCCGTGGCAATCGTTTCCGTATTGACAAATGCGTTGACGTCGCTTCACGCCGTCGCCACACGTGACGGAGCACGCGCTCCACTCCTGCCACTGCTCCCAGAAGGAGCACGGCGGCAGTTCGCACCTTTGCTGCTCGACTTTGTCGCCGTGACAGAATTCCTGGCCTTGCGGACTTCCGAGACACGTGCGCTGGCGGCTCTGGAATCCGTTTCCACAAGAAACGGAACAAGGCGACCAGTCTTCCCACGAGCTCCACTCGGGACACGGTCCTGCATCGCATTGCTCCGCCTCGTAGTCCGGTCCTTCGCAGCGCTGAGTTCCGAGTTCGCAGAATCTCGTTCGCACGCGTTCTCCGCGCCCGCAGGACGCTCTGCACGCGCTCCACTCGCACCACTCGGACCACGCTTCGCAAGGTCCCATGCTGCATGGCGAATTCTCGAATGCCTCGCCAACGCAGTTTCCACCGGCGCACACGCGTTGGCGCTGGCGAATTCCGTCGCCGCAGGTGCACGAACACTGACTCCACTCGCTCCACTCCTGCCAATTACCGTACACCGGATGGCGCTGTGGCAGTTGACATGCTTGGCTCCGGCAAGCGGGAGCGGGAGGTGGCGGAGGCCGATTGCCGCACGCGTTTCCGGGACACGGATCGGGGTGTGGGACCGCGTGGTAGCGACTGTGGGTTTGGCTGAAACGAATCGCGTCGGGAGCACTGAGAGTTTGACTTACGCGTCCAACGGGCGAGCATAGGGAGTGGGAGGGTACTGGGCTGGTTGGGGCTGGTAGGTTGGCGCCACTTGCTGGACTCGCGGGTAATCTCGGGCGGCGCAGCCACGACGTTGGATGTTCCTACCGTAGTCGCACGATTGCGAACGGACTTGATGCTGAGTGCTGGGAGTGCACGATCCCCACGAGCTCCACGGACCAGTCGCCTGGACGGGAGAGTCCAACGCATTCTCTGCAAAGGATTACTGTAGGTGAGGGTAGGCGGCGAGGGAGAGCGAACGTCGTTTGTTGCGAGGCGCGTGGTCGGTGGAAGAGACGACGCCGTCGTCGGAGAGGAGCGGCGGGAACGCGTCAAATTGGTGGCAATTGACGACAACTTCGAGCGCGCGGATTATGTCGTTCTCGTTCTTTGGCTTCTCGGCGGTCAGAGTTACCTGAAAGGGTACGGTAGACAGGGAGAAATCTGCGGAATGCGCGAACCTCCTCGTCGACGCTGTTCTGGTCGAACAAGTAGCAGATGTGCTCGCCCTTCTTCAAGTGAACGAAGTAGAAGACGACAGCGACGCACGTGGGGAATTCCTCCATGCAGCGTTTCTGGCACTCGTGCGCTGACTTCAGTTTGAACGTTTCGTAGGGGGAGACGCCCGTGAAGATGGTGTTGTTATGCATGCGCACGCAGAGGTCCTCGATCGCCACGATCGACGAAGAGTTCTTCGCTACTTCCGGAGAAGACGCTTCGGTGGCTCCGGTGACATCCTTGGCGCGGGTTACGGTAATGGTCTTGTTGGTTTTGGTGACGATGAGTCGAGCTGCAAGCGAATGCGTCATTTGCTTGCATCTACAACTCGCTCGGAAACTCGTCTCCATTCACCGAAACCTGATCGACTCTGCATTCCTATTTATAGGTGCAACGAATTCGAATTTGTGAGGGAACAACTGACGCTCTCGCTTGTCAGTTAGCTAACTTCCTCTTCGCACTCCGTTTGCAGCTCGATTTTCGTTCATTTTTTCCGAACGACAACTGCCGTTGTCATTCAAAAGTTTCATTTTGTGACATTTTGGTCGAAATGACTCACCGGAAAGAGAGATATCCGCCAGGGCCAGAAGCCCGAGGATCCACAGTAACCGCATCGCAGACGACGGAGAGTCTGAAAGTGGAGCGGTGAGCGAGAAGAGCTGGTGGCAGGAACGGTCGGTGATGAGAGCGGATTTGAAGCTAGAGAATCTGGAGGGTGCGCGGAATTCGATGTCTAAAGGTCTCACAAAGAGCCGAAAAGCAACAAGAAGAAGGGAAAATGCAAATTGGAGTCGCACGGTCGTCGAGCTCAATAAGAAACATTCCGCAGAGCTTCTTCTCGATCCGCCCAACAGACCCCGAGGGGAATCACAGGTGCGAATGAACGAGTGAGCGACCGGCCGTCGCCCGAAACTATTGCACAACGCGCAATTCGATATCGTCTGTCAATCATCGACCACTTTGCGACAGATCCATCAGAATCCAAGCTGCGCTTGAGAAGGAAACGTCAGTGCAGAGGAAGGCACTTTCAGGTCGAGCTCGAGTTTCACTTTGAAATTCGTTCGCCGAACGCGTGCAGAGGAGAGAGTTGCGTTAATTGTAAAGTGGATGTAATGTTTGAACGATTGACTGATTGATGACGCCATCGACGGCATTCGCAGAAGTGCGCTGGCCACTGGTCAGCAATCTTCTTTACTCAACGGTTGTACACAATCAAAATAAATTAGCGGAATTTACAGCGTCAGTCCAAGAGATTAATCCCGAGCAGCGCTTGCAGCTCCTCAACGGCACCTCTCGCGTCGCCATCAGCGACTTGAACCGACCGGATCCCGAGCGCTTCCGCCGCCTCGCAGTTCTTCGCCAAGTCGTCCACGAAGATACATTCCTCAGCGTTCCGGCCGAGCCTCTCCAGAGTGAGCTCGTAGATTGCGGCGTTGGGCTTACGTAGCCCCGTTCTGCACGACTCAATGACGACATCGAATTGCGCATCAGCGTTCGGAAGGATCGTCGACTTTGTCTTCTCGGCGTCCATGAAGAAGTTGTTTGTGAGAAGGGCGGTTTGAAGACCCGCAAGACGCATTTTCTCAACGGCAGAAGCAAAGTGGGGACACTAAAAGGACATCGGCTGAACACAAACGCTGGACTACCAACGACCTACCGTAGTCAGATGCTTCGAAAACTCTTTCGCTTTGAAGATCTCGAACACCTTTTTTGTGTCCGGCTGAAATCTTGCACATCATGACTAAGTTTCTCTCACTCCAACCCACTTCAGCCTCAATGCACTCCTTGGCGATCTTTGGCGCGTCCTCCATGCTCAGCTCCCCAACGTCCAAGCGTTCCATTGCTTTCGCCAGCACCGGGTATTTCTCAACTGAAACAAAGCGTCATCGGAGGGACGGAACGAAGAACTCACCGCTGTTGACCATTTCAACAAATTGTCCGACGTTGGTGTAGCGGAGGATCACGCCGCCCATGTCGAAGATGACGGCCTTATACGCACCTTGTTGGACCATTCTGCAAGTGCGCCCGAGCGAGGCGTCGATGATCCCTTTTATGCCGCAACAGTACAAACTACAAGTGACGTTGCGATAAGAATTTGTTTGCGATTGCGACTTGTGAAAGAGATCGGAGTCAGAGGTGACGGAGAAGGCAATCTACAGGATGGAAACGCGGTTGCACTCCAGAAACCGTCGATAAAAGCAATCGAGAGGGCATGTTTGAGTCCAGTGGCCCATCCTGCTGTTTGTGTACGAGAACAGAAGAAGCGCGAAACACGGAAAAGTAACAGAGTGATCACAGAGTCAGATCACAAATTAAAATAATCCATCAACAGTTGTGTTTCACGTCACTTTACCGTGGAAGCCCGTGGAAGCCGCCAAGGTCGAGCAAACAGGTTCCGCGACGTCACTTTTAACGCAGAGTATCGCGTTCGGAGATTCACTCTGCGAGATGCCGTCCGGTGAAGTCAAAGTTGTGATTTTCGACATGGGTGGCGTCGTTTTCCAGGTGGTCGGAATCCCGAAGATAATGAGTTCCGTCAGAAACGGTAGGAATCGCAACCGCACTCGCTGCTGATCATTCGTTTAGTTTCAAAATCTCCGAACTTTGGAAACGTTTTAGCGCGAATGGAAGTCGGAGAAATCACGTTACCAGAGCTTCTGAAATACAAAGAGACCTTAATAAGCGACTCGGTGGGCGATCGTTCTTAGAGCGCATCCCTACAGAGCTTTCAGGCAACGCAGAAACGATTGAGAAAGAGATGACCAACGTCAGCGCCAACATCATGGATCAATTCAAACGCGTAAAAATTGCGTTTTGCTAGACTTTGTGGTGATTTTGGGGTTTTCAGGACGAAACAGTGATTGCGGCCATTCATGCACTTCGGGAAAAGGGATTCAAAACGGCGCTTCTGACGAACAACATGTGGCTGGACGCGGCGAAAACGACGTCGATGATAATGGAGGAGCCGGAGAAGATGTTCGATTTCACGGTTGAATCGTGCAGAGAGGAACTTCGCAAGCCGGACAGGAAAATCTTCGAACTCGCCGTGAAGAGATTCGGATTTGCGGCGAACGAGTGCGTCTTCCTCGACGATCTGAAGGAGAACTGCGAAGGCGCCGAAAGCATCGGGATCCGAACAATTCACGTTGACCACACCGACACGCGGAAGGCCGTCAACACCCTCGAGGAGATTCTTGGCTGCAAACTCATCGATTAATTGTTGCGATCGACCGCGTTCGGAGTGCAATCGCCCCATCAAACCGCCAATGAAGGCAGATATCAGCGCTTTCTCGCTCCTTTGTTCTATGAGTTTAATTATCAGTCGCTGATAAACGTTCCTTTGCGTTCTTCTCGCCAAAACGCTCTGCTTTCCGCATTTGCTCTGTCAGCGCAATGGTAGTCGTGGAAGAGCGCCGTTCGTCGGCTTTCAAAGCGGTGATCTTCGACATGGGAGGCGTAATGATGACCTACCACAACTGTGAAGACGCCATCAGAGTCGCCTACAAGCGTAAGTTCTCGCTTAACTTCCTCACAAAACGACGATACAGTGCGGAAGTACAGCGAACTCGTCCCGATCGTGAAGGGGTTAGATATCGGGAAGATCTCAACCGAGGAACTGTCCGAATTGGTCAAATCGAAGGTCCACGACGATGTAATTTCCGCGAATTTGCAATTTTCCTCAAATTCCGCGTTTAGGAAGAAGTACGGGCCCACTTTGATCGATTCACGCCCGACGAAATCAAGAAACACATGATTCCGGTACCATTCTGACCACCAGTTTCTCTAAATACCGTAACCGTTTAGGATAAGCTTTTCTTCGATTCACTGGAGCCGATTCGCGATTCGGGGATGAAGACCGCGTTGTTGACGAACAACTTCTACATGCAGAAGGACCGGACGACGAAAGTCACCATCGAGAACGCCGAGGCGCTCTTTGATGTCGTAGTCGAGTCATGCGTCGAGGGAATCAGCAAACCCGACCGAAGGATCTACGAGGTAAGCGCGTGTTGCTTTGCTTTTGCGTTTGAAGGCGTTCAGCTCACACTGGAGCGACTCGCTCTGCCCGCAGAGAAGTGCGTCTTTGTCGACGATTTGAAGGAAAATTGCGACGCCGCCGAAGCTCTTGGAATGACTTCAGTCTTGGTTTGAATGTAGCGAAATTCCGGCTTTTATGAGAACGTTTTCAGGTCGAACGAGGGAAATCGAAAGAAGCGATTTCAACAATCGAAGATCTGATTGGGTGCCGCCTTTCGCTTCAGTGATTTAGATTCGGTTTATTGAAAAATATAAAGTGGCAAGGAGAAGATGCTCGTTGCTCGAGGGGAATGTACAGCGCGAGAATCAAAGATACGTGGAGACTTGTTCAAAGGTCGAGATTGGGCGATCGCGGGTCCTCGGTTTCCTATTTGTGTGCCATCGAGTGATTGCGATGACGACGCACGCGCTGGCGATTATGAGGATGCAGAGGGCAATGTAGATGGCGGGAGAATCGAATGTCGTTGGCTCCATCGGCAGGAGTACAGTAGTCGCAGCCTCATCCACAGCCACAGGGCGGATAAAAGCACCCGATGTGTTCTGAGGGGCAACTGACACCTCCGCACGAAATGACTCATTGAGGAGTCCGGGAAGAAGGTCGGGATTCTCTCCAGAAGCTTCCATTGAGTACTTCAACAGTTCATCACCTGTGAAAGAGACTTCAGTAGGCAGGTAAACGCGAACAAACGCGCAGGCGCAGCTATCGCGACTTGTCACGCGAGTGTCAAACCGCAAGAAGCTGATGAAACAGAAGCGCGCGCTTCTGCCGGAGGACGTGGGGCTGGAATCTCCCGCGCCCAACGGTTGAGAAGATGGAAACCCGGCGGAGCCAACGGCGGCGTCGCGCGCTTCTCTCGACCGGTCCGAGGCGACTTTATTGCTCTCATGCCGATGAGAATTAGTCGTCGAATAAACAGAAGAATTTAGCATTCTGAGGACGACGACCACACAGGGAAAGCGATCACTAATTCGGAGGTTTAGCAAGGAATAGGAATGGAAATTAGCCGAACGGTGGAGGGGTAATCGGGGATGAAGAGACCAAATAGTGATGGATTGTCACGGGACGAGAACCGGTTCTTCCTCGAAAAAGATGCAAATGGCGCGACAGATGGCGTTGCGAGGCTTTCAAGGTGAGAAGAACTCAGGTAGCAAGCGGAGGAGATGACGTTTCGAGTAACATCTCCATCAGAGAGGCGAAGAAGAGCAAAGCGTCAGTTCGGACGAGCGAAAACGCGACGAGTGCGAATCCGAACGCGCGCGATCGTGAGATCAGCAGCGTCCAAGGTGCCTTCGGAAGACCTGAGTCATCGTCTTGAAATTTTGTTCTTATCAAAAGCAAACAGACCGCGCGGATCCATGCGAATTCGAGCTCCGGATTCCTTGTGGTCGCCGGAAACGAGCGGTTTCTGACTGGAATTCCAGAGCTCTTTTGTTTTGACTGCCACCGACCGCCGATCGCCAAGGTCGTCACACGCCACGGTTTACTGTAGACTGCGGTATTCTGAGTTATTCGTTCTCTTTGCAAACTCGAACGAGAGAGACAGAAACTACAGTATTAACGGCGTACAGTACCAGTACCGTTTACTTGCTATAAAAACAATCCCGCGACGACAATCCTGACCGCAAATGGATTTGATTTGCCAACACCGTAACGTGCACTTCAACGTTGGCATTCGCGCAGACGTCCAGCCAGAATCCGCCAAGTCGCGATGACTTCAAAGTCGTCTTCCTTCATGGATATGGGATTCTCTGCGTACTTTATCGTCTCCGCCGTCATCGTCGCGCTGAAATGCGCTCTGATGGACTCGTACACGTCCACGGATTTTGAGGTAGATTCCTCCTTCTCCATTCTCTCATCCGCCTCCTCCTTCAGGTGCATCGTAATTGGATGGCGATCACCCACAATCTCCCGCTCGTCGAATGGTATCGCTCGGAAGTTTCGGAATGGACGCTCGACTATCCACCGTTCTTCGCCTACTTCGAGTGGATTCTCGCGAAAATTGCCTGCTTAGTAGATGCACAGATGCTCTCGCTTCAGAAGGACGCATTCTTCTCTAAATCAACGCTCTACTACCAGCGGTACTCCGTCCTCGTCACTGACTTGTTCTACGTTAGCAAAAAATTG
Source organism: Steinernema feltiae (assembly GCA_007213375.1). Taxonomy (NCBI): domain Eukaryota; kingdom Metazoa; phylum Nematoda; class Chromadorea; order Rhabditida; family Steinernematidae; genus Steinernema; species Steinernema feltiae. The sequence goes on from MQUG01000170.1 coordinate 45,242, forward strand.
GCATTTTTGCTTGATTTGTTAAGTTTAGATTTAGATATTCTCGTGTGGAGTGTGCGTTCACTGTGTAGTCGGTGCTCTCGGAAACATTCACTCTGAAATGTATGCGAAACGACTGAAATTCGTCGGATTCACTCTTTTGGCGTCGAATCCTGCGCTGATTCTGATCGACAACATCCACTTCCAGTACAATTCGATGCTCACTGGTTGGCTTCTCCTCTCCATTGCTGCTATTTCGTCTGGAAGGATTCTGATGGTTTGCATTCGTCGACTTGTCATGACTCTGATCTTTTCGGTTTAGGGTGCAGTGTTCTTTTCTGTGCTGCTCAACTTCAAACACCTATACCTTTATTACGTTCCTGCTTACGTGGCTCACTACTTGCTTTCCTACCTCATTCCACTTGACAAGAAATTCGCCGTGCGTTTCTTCAAGCTGGCCTGTTCTGTTGGTGGTCCTCTCATTCTATCTTTCGGTCCATTCTTGTTGAAAGGTGAGCAAATGATGCTGACCGATAGAAAATCGACATTTAAGGTGGACCTGAACTTATCTGTCAGATCTTCTCACGACTTTTCCCATTCCACCGAGGACTAACGCATGCGTTCTGGGCTCCGAACTTTTGGGCGCTTTACAATGCTGCGGATTTCATGGGCTTCCAAGTAATCAAGCGCTTTCCGGGAGTATTGAAACTTGCACCTGAAGTTCCTCAATATACGTCGGGATTAGTGCAAGTTAGTTCGCCCTGGAAGATCGCTCCAATCAACTTATCTTCTTCAGGAATATTCACATAGCGTTCTTTGGAATGTGACGCCGCCAGCAACTCTCTCGCTAATCCTGGTCGTTCTCACTCCCGTCGTTTACCGCAGGATTCGCTATCCTAAAGGAGATTTCGTTATCGACATGGTTTTGTGCAGCTATGCCTTCTTCCTTTTTGGCTGGCATGTTCATGAAAAGGCGATTCTGATGATTTCGATTCCACTAGCTGTTTTGGCTCTAAAGGTTTCCTTTTTCCTACATCACCCGTGCATCACTTCTTTTTTTAAAGGATTTTCGGTACATATCCTGTTCGACGTTGCTTAGTGTCTCGGGGTATGTGCCCGTCCTGTCGCTTTTCTTCACTCCTTTTGAAAACTGTATCAAGTACGTTTTCCTGGCGTTCTCCATCGTATTGACTTTGGCTCTCACGACTTCAGTTTTGTATTTGCCATTGAAAATTGTTGTTCCGATATTTGATCGCAAGTACTTCTTTGGATTGATTCTGGTGGAAATATACAAAAACTGCATACACAAGGTAAACCACCCCCTTCTAGCCACGACGTAAATGGTTTTTCAGGTTTTGTTCGGCGACTCAATGCCATTCCTTCCGTTGATGATAACTTCGGTTTACTGTGCTTTGGGAGTTGTTTTCTCTTACATGCGTTTTTTGTCCATCGCCTTCGAAAGTGAAACTCACGAATCTCTCAAACGAAAATGCATTCAATTCGAAGAAAAATGTAAATCAAAAGAAACTGAAGACGCGATTCTCGCGAAGGACGTACGATTCGTTGGAGGTGTGGACATTTCAACTTGCAAGACTAACAACTCTCTTGCTGTTGTCAGTTATACGGTACTGAGCTATCCTAACCTAAAGGTATAGAAAATCTTAGAGTATTCACAAAAATAAATGTGTTGCGTTTCAGGTGGTTCAGAAAATGGACAAAATTGAGTTCATTCCCGTATCTTACATTAACAATTACTTGGCGATACGAGAAGCCGCGCCGATGGCAGCGCTGATCAGAGAGTGTTCCGAGCGTTATCCTGAATCGAAGGCTGACGTCATCTTAGTTGATGCTAACGGTCGTTACCACTCGAGAGAGTTTGGGCTCGCGTGTCACATCGGTCATCTGTGTGGCATACCGACAATTGGCGTGTCGAAATCGTTCAACTTGTCGCCTTTGTCCGATCGAGGCGTCGAAAAAGATGAATTGATAGATCTCGAAAAGGTGCGGACTAACTGGATGTATTTAACGATTTCGGTGATATTAAGGAAATCAAAAATATCGTTGGTGAAATGAACTGCCCTGGGTATCTTCCATTGCTATTCACGGATCCCGTCCTTGTACATGCGGTGAGGACTGCACACTCCAAGGTCCCAGTGTACGTTTCAAGCGGCTACCGCATTCACTTGAAAGACGCATGTGAAATTGTCCTGCACGCTTCTCCAAACAGAATCGCCCTACCAATCCGAATGGTAAGTAAAACGGAACGCGTTTGATATATAAATATCACACCCAATTCAGAGCGATCTTCGGTCACGACAACTGGTCAGGATGCTCTACGAAGGGCCCTGTTGAACAGACAGAAACTCACAGTAATTTATTATGACATGAAATTGATAATTTCAAAATAGAACTTATACGTATTGAGCAAAGAGATCACTGAAAGAGGGACAGCAACATGTTAGCGTGGTATCGCTCATCAGGCGATATGCGCAGCGCATGCCGTATAACTTCGAACATAACTCTTTCGTCTGGAGGCAGTTCTCGTAGTGAATCCTCATGGCGGGAGAAACATATACAGTATCCCAATGGATTGTCATGTATTCTATTTTTGCAGGCAGTACATGGTTTCACAGGTGGTGGCATATCCTCTAATCCTTTAAGGTGATATTTTGCAAACATCACCAGATCGACGCCATCAGGACTGCAGGGAGGATTCAGTATAAGACTGTGGTTGCATTTTTGGGCTAATGATTTGAGTCCGTCTTCTCCGAACAGTGTTGCTATCTGCCCAAGAGCTTCACAGTCATCATCGACACGCATTATCGGATGCTTCCTTGCGCAAATAGACAGAAATGTCACTCCAGCAGACCAGATATCAATTGCACACGTCTGGTGCAAACACCGCAACAAAACTTCAGGGGCCCGAAACCCCGGAGTACCTGCCTGAAAGCCCATTTTGAATCAATAAGGTTAAACTTATAATTACCTTATTGGCGTGGTTTTGAGCTAATTTAGTACATTTAGAACAAACTGTAGGATTGTACAAGCAATTACACGGCGCTTCGGTTTTTCCACAGGAGCTGTTGGAATTTAGAACATCAAATTTCCTCTTCACTGCACGAGAATTTTCGTCGCCAGTTGAATCGCGTAGAGAGTCATCCATATTGAAATATAAACTCGATCCTTTTGCCGAATTAGATGCGTTTAAATTCTAAAAATTCGTTATTAAAAGATCTTCATCATATTGAAAAATGTTACACTTGTTCCGAAGGTGCTCCTACGAGACCGCAACAAACGACATTTCTCAGTCTCTCTAGGGTTGTATGACTGAGCTAAACCAAAGTCGATTAGAGAATACCTAAAAAAAAAAATTTCCATCTAAAGGTAGTTTAAACATCGAATACCGTTTTTCTTTGCGGTTATACAGAAAATTCGAGGGTTTAATGTCACGGTGAATTATTCGTTTGCTGTGTAGGTAACTCAAAGCAATGAGCATATTCTTCATATACCCCAGAATTTCCTCGTTTGAAAGAGTTGGAAATAGATCCTAAATTGGGGTGCAATCCGAAAACTGTTCAAAAAGCTTATTCCTACCACTATTTGATCGTGCGGGAAGTAATCCATGACAATAAAAACTCTTTCCTGATCTCTGAAAGCTGCATGCATCCCCATAACATTGCATTTTCCACCATAATTCTTTAGAATCCGCAATTCGGTTGCAATGAACTTTGGAAGGCTATTGCGTGTGAGCTCCTTCATAGCATATCGCTTGGAACGATCGGCCTTCAATTCAACGGCGTACACATTGCCAAATGATCCTAAGCAACAAAAACGTGTTTAAAAAATCATCGAAGCATTCAAATTACCTGACCCTAGAAGTTCGCCGACGATAAAATTGTTTCTCACTTGGACGCTGGTACTCGGCAAATCATGCCGTGGCGAATCCTTCATATCCACCATTACATTGAGCTGTCGACCAGTAACAGTTTGATTATTCTGGGGCTTATCTGAAATCATGACCACATTTTCGTCTCTCTTCACAACCAAAATAAACGTTGTGTGTGGCGCGGTGTGATCACGAATAAGTTCACGCGGCACAAACGAATATAACGAACAAATGCGACCGACATTGATTATCAGTCTCAAACTTCACGTGCTTTATAAAAGAATGAAGAAACTCCCGACAACAACTCAGTTGTTAGCTTGGCAAGAACGAAACTGTGTTTTAATTTGTTTTAATCTGCATAGATGTACAGTGGAAATTTGACGGACAAATCCACGAATTATCCCGCTGATTTCTATGTAAAGGTTGTGAGATCGTGCACTTCCGCATGCAGACGCTCTGAATCATGAGATGAAAGCCGGAACAAGAGAAGAAAGGTGAAATCCAAGTACTTTTTGCTCTCTAGAGGCTAATCCGCTTCTCATGAAACCGAGAAGAAGAAATTTCAAGATGCTTGCCCTTTCCTGCTATTGTTCCTATGCCTTTATTGTTACTACATGCTTAAATGCTGATTTTAGCTCAGAGTGACTGCAATTTTCAATAGCACTAAAACAAAGCGAAAGATCACTTCCTTGTCCATCCAAAACGAATGACGCCGTTGCACCCGATTTAAGATTTCACCCTACCCGGAATTGTAATAAAGGTATCTGTCGGGATCATTTTGCCGTTTGAGATTTGGAGATTTCATATGCTTCTGATTCGGACAAAAGAACCATTTACACATGATTAACGCGAAAAAACCAAAGAAACCAGATGTCTGACCGAACGGATGTACAATACTACTCACTACCGTAGTGTTCAAATTTTCTCGCGTCAGGCAACGATTCCCTAAAATAAAATGCGCCGTCTCTTACATTAGTGAATCGAACGATCCGATTTCTTGCTTGTTTTCTATGAAAATTGTAATCGATTTGCTGATTTATAAAATGCGAAATAGTATGCGAGTTGCTTTGTTTTGTAGAACTATAAAATTCGCGACCGTTACCGTGAAATCGCTTATTTTTGTCAATTCTCAATTTAGTTTGACTTTTTCAGGTATAAAATGGTTAACGAGATCGTCAACGCCTCGGTTGATCTCCAATGGGAGGTGCTGAAGAACAACTCTGCTTGCCTTAAGAAGCAGCGTGGATTCGCCTCCAAGTTCACCAGCGAGAAGTTCAACATCAAGGGAGTAAACAACTTCGCTACTAGCGGACTTGTCCAACCTAAGGGCGTTGACATTCAAGCCGATTTTGAGAACAAGACTATCGTCGTCACCACCAAGCGTGCTTCGGGTTGGTTTCAGAAATATGCTTTAAAATATTTTACATCTAAAATACAGCAATTGCCGGACACCCCAACAAGGTCTCTGTCCCCGTCACCCTGAAGAAGGACAGCCGCAGCGTTTTGAAGTCTGTTAAGAGCATTGTCAAGAAGCAGTGTCCTCGCCAAGCCAACGTAAGTTTATTATGAACTTTTCTGCTTCATTGCTGAGGTAACTAATTAGTAGTTTTCATGACACATTAGCCTTGTTGGCTTCGGTTCATGGTTTTGCTTATAGGGGGTTGGGCTAGCCTTGTCTCTATGCTCTATGTGCCTGCGCATGCTCGCGTTGTCTCGGCTCTCGTCTAATTTCACATGTTTCAGATCGCCGTCCTTCGTGCTTCTCATTTGCTTCGCGCCATCAAGCCCGTCAAGTCTCGCTATGGCAAGTCGACTGTTAAGACTGAGGCGTAAGTTGATGATCCAACATTTATGTTTGTGGGTCATTCAACTTTAATTGTTACCGTTGTTCCTGATATAAACATATTTGTTATCCTAACTGGATTGAAAACAATGAAAGCATACATATTTCTATTCGCTTACATACTTTCTGTGGAAGGCTACCGTCTTTGCCGAATTTCTGCGGAAACCAGTGGTTTGGTATGCAGCGAAGGTGACCATGAATCGACGCATATCAATTGTTCGTCGGGTAAACTCCATCTATCGAAGAAGGAAGCTGAAACAACAGAAATCTATCAAGCCTATGCGCTTACAATATCTAATTGCTCGGAAGTCCTGCTAGATCCGCTAATATTTGCTGATTTCCCAAGATTGAAGACCGTCGAGTTTATTTCCTCGCAAAGTTCACTGATTTTATGGCAAAGCTTTGCAAATGTCGATCATGTAAGAGCGGACCTCAGTAGGCTCGAGGTTAGTTGCGATTGCAAGAATCGGTGGATGGCCAATGAAACCGCAAATGGTTCGCGGACGGCATTTCGGTTGGCGAGAATACAAAGACCGAAATCCTTATCGTCTTGTGAATTTGACGCGTGCAATGACGCCACTAAGATTTCCGCGGATCGCAAAGTCATAAACGCTTCCGAGGGAAAACCCTTAGTAATGTCCTGCACGGCGAACGTGATTTTGCCAACGTTGACCACTGGCCGCGAGGATCTGTTTGAGTGGACTTTTGAAGAGAAGAACGAATCCGCTCTTCGGCATCAGATTCTCAACATTTCCGTGACGCAAAATCAGCTTCTTGCATCTATCGAGAACGTCTCCGCGGCAAGGGACGTCGGCGTGGTCGTCTGCAAATGTTGGCAATGCGCACTTCCGGTCTTCGATACCTTCGAGGTGGGTCCGTTTTCGTCATCTTTTTATTCTGTTTTCGCGCTGTTTGCGAGTTGGCAATTTGATTGTTTGTGTGGCGGGGGTGTCTTGAATTCTTTGTGTTTTCGTCTCCACACAACGACAATCATCTCTCGACGCCCCTCCCGAGCGATTTTTGGAGCTTCAGAGGGCGTTTGGCGCGCGCGCATTGTGCACCGAAGTGCGGAGGAGCGCAGCACCTCATAGGATGATGGCGGTGTTAATTATGTGTGTAGGTCGCCTTCGAGTTGTTTCCCTCGAGGGCTAGAGGCTGAGCGAAGCGTCCGCGTCCGTCGGAGGGACGATATGAATCGATAGAGTTAAGCTGGAAAGGGAGCGGGAGTTACGGGGCGCGAAGCGGCGGCAACAAGTTCAGATAACGACAGAAGTGCATCGTGGAGCGCGGGTGATGACAGAACATTCCTCCGGGAGGTAAACGAGCTAAAGTCGCTGCACAAGGGGCTAATATCGTGGATCGACACCCTAAATTCTGTTCAATCACCAGATGACGTCTGTTGCAGATCCACGTGCCGACGGACTTCTCGCTCAGCGTGCACGAGTTGCCCGACATGTTCCAGGTCGTGCTGCACGGATACCCCATCGACGAGGTCGACGTCACCATCACGAGATTGACGGACAACTCTTCCGAGTCGCATCACTCCTCTACACTACAGTAACCCACCACTATCTCCCCCATTTTACTCACTCATCATTGCAGGATGGTTTACTTCAACGGATCGTTGGTTGTCCAGAGCGAACACGGTCACTCGTCGTTCTTTGTGAGGTACTTCAGCGTGAAACTATACGAGTGCTCCCATTGCGATCATCTGCACGTCGCCGGCCAGTACGCGCTCGGATTCTGCTCCGAAGCCTCGTGCGCGACTGCCATAATTCATCTGGAATATCCTAAGCACCCGGTGAGTCGTAATTCTTTGCGGCGTATTTACCGCATTCTGATGGAATTAGCGCGTCACCTGGCTGCAAAGTGCCTAGCAGGGGTTTTCTCGGGGATTGCGCGGTATCCAGAGGGAACCTCGCAACTTTGTGACGATTTCGTCTTTGCTCTCTGATCGATTGTTCACAATTAGACGCAATTCTCTCTCAAAAGTCCTCGAAATGTGTTTGACGGAAGTGGACGTCTGGTGGAGCGGGATTGAGAGCGCACGAGAGAACGTTGAGGTGTTGCGAATCGATCGACCGCTTCCTCGAGATGTTTTCCGCAGACGTCCTAGTTCATTTTCTTGCAAAGAATGGCGGGCGTGAATGAAGCACTTTTAGCCTTTTCGAAGCGAATTTGCTTGCGCCAACGTCCGAGCGCCTTTTTGTTACTTTGCGCGGTTGTCATAACAAGCGCTTAATGCAATTGTTTTTACTTCTCGTTCTCCTAGCGCTTGGTGTTGATCGTTTATAATTAAGCGACTTTTTTCGATTACAAATACAGCGGAGCGCCACAGAGAGCAGATGCGACACGTGACGTTCTCGGACAGAGCGCCGTGAACGCCCGAAGTAAATTTCTTGATTGCCTTCGATGACTTTCGCTCATCGTGCATTCATAAGCTTCTGACACGAGACGACGATTTCCACTTTGCAAATGCATGCAGACTCAAGAACAAATCGTTTAGGTGGTGATCCCGCCGACCCACTTGCCTTCCGAGGACGGCGTGCCCGTTGACTCTCACTCGTTGCATCCCTTTGTCAACGTGGTCATCGGAATCCTTGCCTTCCTCTCCGTCGGCCTCTGCGCTGCTCTAGCAGCACTCCTGGCTAAACGCCGTCTGGTGAAGAAAGGTATCAACGGATCCACTTTCCAAGAAGTCCAACTTGTCGTTCAGGATGGGAGATACGTAGACGCATCAGTCGGGCGCCGACCGATCGCACCGACGAAACGTCCATTCGCCTCGAGGACACATCCTCCGCGGGCTACAGCGCTTCTGGGTACATCATCCGCCACGTACCGGAGATCGAACGTTCCGACCTGCAGCTTCGGGAGAAGTTGGGCCAGGTGAGTATCTGCGACTGCTGCAATGACTGGGGTGATTTGTGGTCGACGAGATTAATTAGCTCGCCGCGAGGCGACACGCGGCGAAGGAGATATTTGAGAAAACATTAATTATTCATCTTTCGTTGTCAGCAGCCAAGTTGAGGGATTTGACTCTGAATTGCTTCGTTTTGCAGGGCGCCTATGGAGAAGTTTACGCTGCGGAGTGGTCGGGGACGCGCAGTGCGCCGACGATGAAGGTCGCTGTGAAGACCCTCCGGAGCGACCTCAACTTCGACGCCGAAATGGACGCGGAAGCCGCGATGCTTTCTCGCCTCGACCACCGCAACGTCGTCAGGCTGTACGGTATGTGCTGCGCGTGCGAGTCGCCGCCTTCGCCTACGATGCTCGTCTTCGAGCTGATGAACCTCGGCGACCTGAAGACGTATCTGCGCGACCGCCAGCCGCGGGCGGCCGACTACTCGCAGTTCCCTCCCGCTCTCATCACTTCTGAACTCAACAACATCGTGCTGCAGGTTTGTTCATTTAGTATTACGGTAGTTCCAGGGAATCCTCTTGCAGATAGCTACTGGGCTCGCCTACATCCACTCGCAGCAAATCGTCCATCGCGACTTAGCCACACGGAACTGCCTGATTTGCGGAGAATCGGACCTTCGTGTGTGCGAAGCCGCCTTCCGTCCCTCCATCACTGTCAAGATTTCCGACTTCGGAATGTCTCGCCGTCTGTATTCTCAGAGTCAGTACTACCGTATGGGCACCCAAACGATGCTGCCAGTGCGGTGGCTCCCACCCGAGTGCCTCAATGACGGAAAATTCAGCCACCAGTCCGACATGTGGTCGTTCGGTCTGACGATCTGGGAGGTTTACAGTTACGGCCGAGTTCCTTTCGGCGATCTCTCGAACAACGAGGTGCTCTCAGCGGTGTGCAGCGGAATCCGCCCGAATCGGCCTGCAAACTCTCCCCAAGAAATGTTTGACATCATGCAAGACTGCTGGAAGGCGATGCCGAACGATCGGCTCTCCTCTGAAGACGCCCTCGTCCGGGTCACGATGGCCCAATAGTCCCTCCACACACATTTCGCTCTCAGAATATTTATTCTTTAAAAGCGGACACTTTCAATAGCTGTAGATGGCGCAGAGAGTCACTTGACAGAAGAAGGTGTCCTGAAACGATATTGTTAATCTCTTCCAATGGCTACGGTTTCCCCGACGGGTGTCTTTTGCCCTATGTACATTTCTGTCCTTTCCCATACAAGTAGATCCCTCCACAAACGATCTCCGGTTAGTCGCAACTATCTGTGATTGCTCAGCAAACGATTCTGATGAAATAAAAGATTTTTTACCCGGTTGTACATGAAGCTTATCGTAAAATCCGTATCCGTGTCCCAACTGACCCCGCCACTGATCCTGAACAGGAATCTTAAGTGAGATTATAGGGGAATTTCGCTTACGTGAGGCCCTGGCCGCGTTGCTCGCCGATGCTCACTTGAACGATGTACTTGTATCGCGGCAGCTTCAGTTCTGAAAGACGGAAAACTGTATCGCGGCAAATGGATGACACAATGAAGACCTGCGAGTTCAGAGCGCACTCGGTCCGCCACTTCGTTCGACCACTTCTGCAACTCGCCGGAATCGTAGATTTTGTCGTGAAGCAATTCGGTGACCACGCGTTCCACTCGCGACTTCGCCTCGCTTCTCGGAAACCTGAAGAAACAGCGCTAACGAGGCGGCGATGACGACTGCAAACTTCTGCGGAGGCCGAAGAACGAATCCCTCTCGCTCGCCCTCCTTGTCTCCTGCCAACGAGCTTCTGCGCAGAGATTCGCTTTGCATTAGATCCTGAAGAATTTCTGCATCGAAGGGAAGGAAGGAAGCCGCAGCTGCTGCACTCGTCACGCGTTTCCATGACGACGCAGTCCGACTCGAGAAAGAGCGCGAATGGGGCATTTATTATGTACAGCGGCACGATATTTACAGCGAGCAGATCAGAAGGGACGCAGAACGGTCACACCGAGATCTGGTTGGCATCGAGCATGGAGGCGAGGCATTGCTCCGAGCAGAAGCGGTGGTTTCTGAACTGCGGGAATTGCTGGACGCATTGCTCGAGCATTCCGCAGTGGTCGCAGAGAGCAAATCCTGCACGCGTCTTCTTCTCGATGTACCGGTCCCCGAAGACTACTTTCGCTCCATTTGGTTTCCAAAAATCGATTATGTGTCGATCGAAGTCCGTTAGCACCCACGTGCGGTTTCCTAAACCGTCGCTGGTTACTGTAGCTCGATGCAGCGAACACTTACCCTGGTAGAACTCCTGGAAGAGGACGACCCGGTCGTCCGGCTGCCACTCGGGGTCGGTGTCGAAGCGAATGCCCTTCTTCTTGTTCGCACAGTCTGCGCTCCATCGATCGATCAGCGACCGAAGAATGCTCGTGAAGACCAAGTAGGCGCTTAACTGAAAGTTGGCGATGCGGTAGGTGGCGGAGTTCGGCCTTCCGAATATCCTGAAGAACGACTCTGCGGTGTCCGGCTGTGTGAAGGGATTCGGCTGGAATTGCGGATTCCTCTCGAGCTCCAGCAGCACCTCGCTAATGCGCGGGAACATGGCGACGCAATCCAAATCGCGGACGAACTAAACGTCGAAGTGTAACGCCATTTATTGCCCTTCCCAGTAATTGCCATTGTTCCCCCAATCGAATTCTGTGTGCGCTCGGAGCGCACCTGGCCCGACTGTAGTAAACCAGCGGCTTCGAAAACGAGTTGAACGCTACCTGTGAGGGTTCGAATTGATGGTTTCGCTCGGCGAAAACAACGTGAATCTGGATGAAGGCGTCGTCGCAAAGGAACAATTTCTCCTCCTCCGATTGCAGGTAGTTGCTTACGTAACCGCGGACCGAAATCACGAGACGCGACCACCACAACTTGTCGAGTTGTGCGTTCAGCTGAAAACGACGAATTCGTTAACGGGAAATCGCTTCAGGGGTTTGTAGATCACTCGAAACAGGAAGTTGTCGGCATAACGCACCTTTTCGAAATCGTCGATTGGGAAAGGAGAACCTGAGCTCGCGGTGGGCAAATTCAGATTCAGGCTCTCCGACTTCGGGAAGAGCTCCGAATCCTCCATCGAAACGATCGGAGGTCGCGTGGCGGAAAGCATCGAAATCGGCGTTTAGGAGACGACGAGTGCGCACCGAATGACTTTCGACGTCCGCAGAACGATTCGTCTAAGAGACCGCCCCCTCCAGGTCGCCCCTTTCCCCTTTTAACCTGTTCCGTATCGTCGCTTCGCTGTTTTCTGCTGCAAAGTCAAAAAACGCCGTCGGAATCCTTTCAACAAACACGCGTGCGCGATCGGAGAACAATACGCGAACGGTTGAGATGGTGGAAGCGGCTATGAGTCAGCCGATCGAATGACCGCTAAAAATAGGAAATCCGATGTGATTGCACTGCGGGGGAGGCAGAAATGAGTTCGGACGTTCGATACGTAGTTTTACAATAACGGGACATTGTCCTGGGCAATGGTGCTTGATTATTGCAGATGCGTGCGGTAATGCGATAAACACGGTACATGAAACTACGACGTTCGCATACGCATTATATCGTGCTTTCAGCGACAATATAACCGCAACTTCATATACCTTCCTCTGATGTGAGTGTTCATCGTCTTTGCGGCTCATCCTCGTTGTTGTTGTTTTTTTGTTGTATTTTTTCGATAGCCAAGTAATCTCTGTTCTTTCTTTGAGTAACAATCCGTAATTTTTACAATTCCGCCACAAAGCGGCATCCACAATCCCCAGCGTCATCAACATGACATGTGAAAGGTCACCGATCACTTCGTTCGGATAACCACGTTCCCCACATCCATTCGGCGCGCGTTCTTCTTGGGTCAGCCGTGATCTCGAGCTCTCGTCATCTCTCGAAGGATCGAATCGCGCGCCACACCCAAACGTGCTCGTTGCAAATGTTTTCGCGGTGACTAATCCGTTCGGTTTTTCGAACGCGAACGAACTCACCAGCGTCACCCGATTGGAACGACAACAAACCCACACAGTCAGTCTGAAGATGCGACTGATTTACCAATCCGGGTTGTAGTTCCAAGACCACACGCGCTACAGTATTCGATGCGCGCGCGATAAAGTGATGCAGTGGGTGACGATAGCAACGGCGGCAGCGAATTTCCTTCAGTTAGCGTTTCTGTCTCTGTCCGTGTTGGTCGTGTTGCGCCGTGCTCTAATGCTTTGAAGATATCACCTCTTGCGCGCCTTTACTGTCCAATCAAAAAAGACGAATGTCAAAATTTCCAGAAAGCTCGGGAACTTCGCGCGAAAAATGGGAAAACGAAAGTCTAAGAGAAAGGCCCCCACAAAGGCCAAGATGATCGAGCCCCTAGACACGCAATTCAACTGTCCTTTCTGCAACCACGAACGGGTTTGTGAGGTAAAAATGGACCGCGATCGCAATGTCGGTTTCATCTCATGCCGAGTGTGTCTCGAAGACTTCCAAACCGCCATCAACTCGCTCTCAGAACCCATCGACGTATACTCAGGTACTGTCACTCACATAAAGTTTACTCGCTTTTCCACCACATTAAAAAAAGAGACAGTTGACAAATGAATCGTTGCAGATTGGATTGATGCCTGCGAAGAAGCAAACCAGTAGGCGAAACACGATCTCTCGGCATTCGGCCACACGGGTCCTACATCGTATTATCTCTGTTTCTTTACTACACAACAAAACACAAATTCTTTATTGTCGTCCGTGTAAATACTCCTCCCCCAACTCAACGTTACCGATGAAATGTGACTTCATTCCAATAAAGAACGATACTTTCTACTATTACTTTTGTCCTTTAACTTCGACGAATCCGCCGTCGACAAGAACTCTTCTAGCGATGTTGTTAATATGCCTGAAACGGTCAGGACCAAGTTGGATCCCACCGTACCATCTAGATCATTATAATAAAATAATATGTAAAAAGGTTTCGAAACTTGCCTGCTTACTACAACAACGACATTTTCCACCTTCATCGTCGAAAGCATGCTAAGAATCTTCGATGCCGCTCCACTTTCTCCGTCGTCGTCGCAGTCATGCGCCATGAAATCCGGCTTTCTCACGATCCAAGCGTAAATATTATGCGTAGCACGGGCAATTTTAGTGTTTTCCTTGAGTTTATCCAGAACAGCCATTGCCTGAACTCGCCAGATTGAACAATTACCTATATATACTGTTCCTCACCTCTTCTTTCGACGTGATCCTCGCAGCGTGGGCTTGAAAGACGCTTTTGCGGTCAGTTAGCGTGTCGCTGCTCACGATTTCGAACTCAAACTCGCGTGGACTTTCCGAATTGATTTCGACGATTTCCACTTTTTCCTCCTCCGTTGATTCAGAATTGGTTTCTTCATCCTTCATCTCTTTCAAGTGACTCAAAACTGCGTCAATCCACACGAATAGAACGGGGCCGCCGACGTTCTCCTCGTAGGACATCTGCAGAATTGAGTCGATCGCGGTCTTCTGAGTTAGCGTCAACGTTGGCCCCGAAATCTCGAATGTTGGCGGTGATCTGCAAGTCATCTGCAAGTCATCGCGACTGAAAATCTTCATTCTTACAAACTTTGAAGGGTAATCCGTGGGGAGAGCAAACCATATCTGCAGATGATCGGAGAATTTGGCGCAGATTCGTCGGTCGCTTTCCACTTGTACCAAATCGCCGTAGATCGACTCAATCGCCGTGAGTTCGTCGATGCGCGCCTCGCGATCTGTCGTCATGCCGATTGAAGACACTCGACTTACGTGGATCGACTCTGAAATCCGAAAATCACCGCCTGTGATCAAGTTCAGGGAAAGCGGGACGAGACTCGATGCGCAATGAAAAGGAAAGGTTCCGCATTGAGATCGTCCGGATCCAATTATGACCTAAGGGGATAAAAACGTTTTCTCACGTTCTTCGACAAAGTTTTGCGTTGCCGGGCGCACGGGATCCGCCTCCCGGGCCCGAGGAAGTGGCTCGGTCGACATTCTCTGATTGTGGCCGCTTCTCCGTGACTCGTGCACTCGAAATCATTCAATTCAATTTCGCGTCGTTCAATCAGGCGTGGAGGATCGCGCGTCCCTTCGAGAGTCATTCGAAGCAACGTCGCTCGCGCCTCGTGATCGCTCCGCCAGCGAAAATCCTCCGAAGATGGGCACGTGTTGCTCATGTGTCGACGACGAGGGTCCCGATTACGGTAATAATCTGCATTACGGTAGCACGAACCCAAAGAGACCGAGGTGAGTGAGTCTTTGCTCTGTAATCGCGGTGTTTCCGTCACCCAACGACCTCCGCTCACTTCTCGAAATGTGTTTTTTCCTTGAGCGACTCAAACGCGCATTCATAACAATTTCGCTCGTTTGTTCGGCGCGGAAAGCGCTCGGCTACGCATCGCGACACAAATAATATCCAAAAGAAGTCGAAATAGAATTTCGCGGTCAATTTATGCAAATTAAAAACGTCGTCGCGCGTTTCTCCGAACGACAAAACGCGAAAGTGGGATTCCGGTGGAAATTTGAAAAGTGCGAAGAGTCAATGCTCCCCATGTACTACAGTACGCTTTCAGTCATCAGATGGGCGTCGGAATGGGCGTCGCGATGATGATGCAGCAGGCGGGAGCGCTTCTGGGAGCGCAGCACCCGCAGATCGACGTATCGCAGATCGAGGGTCAAATCAGGAAAGCGAAGGCGGAGGGGCGAACGGTGAGCGAGTTTGGTGACCAAGACGCTCATTTGTACTTTAGGTCAGTTTGGTTAACGGCTGTCTTTACTTCGACTACAGTTTGGTTGCTCAAATCCCGCCTCACTACGACATCTGCGTGTGAACCTCAAAGAATGGCTAAAGTGTATTTTGCTGTATAAATCTGCGAGAACGGAGCAACGAGCATTCAACAACAGATTGTGAAGAGCACACAGAATTAACGCTGCTAAAGAGGTCATGACTGCGCTCTAGAGCTGCAATCGAGAGGAATCGCGAAGAATGTTCTCGCACCTCCTCTAAAGTCATTTATTCTCTGCACAAATCTCAAAGAATCCATCAGAGAACGATCTTTCCCTCACACACGCGATTCGCAATCTCCCCGTCGCCGCTGATCTCGACTTCTCCCTTCAAAACGACGTTTTCGCCGAAGCGAACGTCACCGGTTACGGTAAGTTTCGAGAGCGCGCGCATGTCGGGAATCGCGACGAACCGCTCGTCGAAGTCGTGCACCTGCAAGACGAAATCATAGCGGATGTTGCGAGCGGGTCATACCGAGTTGTAGTGCGAAGAGAGAGCGACAAACGGTGCCTGGGAGGGCTGCAGACGGAGCACGTGGTCCGAATCAACGTTGTAGAGATTGCTTTTGATGGTCAGAAGGTCCTGCGTCCGCTTCACCGGGAGGAATCGATGGCGTCCCACGTTCACTCCGAAAACGCGTTCAAAGTTGCGAATTGCGCCGCCGATCGACGTTTCGAGTTGAACCACGCGACGTCCGCAGCTCATCGTCTGCAGTGATTACGGTAATAGATTACGGTAACTGCTTCGCATTCACCTTTTTGTTCACGATAATTTCCATCTTAATCGCGTCGAGACGCCGTTTGACGGCGCGCAAGTCGATCCAAATGTTGTTCGTGTTGAATATTCTGAAAGTCGAAAGTGAGGCGCGCAGCGCGTTCTCGGTGCTCACTTGAAGGTGCGGAGGGAGCAGAACTCGTCGACGTGGCCTTCGGGCACCTGCGGCATCTCCAGATGCATGATGCGGCCGTTTATCTCGATCAGAGTTCCCCCTGAAGCAGAAAAACACAGAGATGGGCGACGAGCACGCGCCCCAACTCACCTTGATGTCGGCTTCGGTTTTCGGCGTCACCTCCATGACGTATTCGGCGTCGGAGTCGAGCATGAACTGCGCGATACGCGTGTCGACGTTCGCGCCCGTGTTGTCGATGTTGGAGATGAAGCAGACAAATCTTCCTTCGGCAATGAGTTCGTCGAGGGTTCCTGAGTTGTGCAGCGCGCGCAGCACGTTACCGTGGCCGGGTGGATACCATCCTTCCTCAGGAACTCGTCGTGGGATTCGGCGACCGGAAGCAGCGAATCCGCGTCGATACGCGGGCATCTGCTCTGCACGAACTGCTTCACGACTGCGCCGTCATGATTGCGCGCCTCCAGCGCTTCGCGAATCGCTTTCTCGGTTCGGAAAGAATCCAGAAGGTACAACGGCACTCTGCTACCGTACTTCTCGTTTGTTGCCTGCAATTTTCAGCTACCGTACTTCTCGCCAAAGAGTACTCGACTGACCGCGTGCTGTTTGATAGCGAAATCCAGAAACGTTTCGCCGTCCCTCACGGGAATCAGCGACTTCGGGCCTTTGCAGCCCATCGTCGTGCCGAGACCTCCGTTCAGCTTCACCACGACTACCTTCTCGAGAATGCTCTTCGGGTTCGCGCACTCTGGTAGACTACCGTAATCTTTCTGAATGTCGTCTCCGATGAGACGCATCTTCGACCAATCGATCGTCGCCGGTTCAGTGAGAAACTGTTCGTAGAGGCCGCGGAACACATCGCAATCGTGTTTCGATGCCTGAAAGGTGAGTGGAATATAGAAAGGCAGAGAATCGCACCTCGTCAACGCTGAATCTCTCCAAGAATCCGTCCAACTGGCGGAGAAGGTCCGCGCGACGTTCGGCGTCGACGAGCATGGCGGTCGAGTGCAGGTGCGCGAGTTGCGAATGACGAGAAGATCGAAGCGCTCGCAATACGTTCAAGGTCTCCTCCACGCGGCCGATGTTATCAAAAAACGATCGAGAAGGAGATGTCGGTCGAGAAATGCACTTTTTCTGCCCTCGTTGCGGTTTCTCCGAACACTCGCGTGTGTACAGTACATTCTAGAAAGTTGAACTGCATGACGCTGACTGAACCACAGCTGAACGACATCGAGTTCAACGACCAGAACGATTATTTTACGATTTCTCCTTTGAAACGCTTTAGTATCAATCGCACAATTCAATCAGCAGACGCTTCCAGCGATAAGCGGTTCCTAATTTACGTTTTCCATCGGAATCGTCGTGTTTTGTGCTGTAAACACGGGGTCCCCTTCGGTCCGACTTTCGCAAGATGGCGAACTGTTGACAGCAAAAAAGAACTCGTGATCACGCCAGCTGACGTCGGCGGCGCTGCACGATCGCAAGACAGTGAAATCTGTCGAAATAGCTCGCAAACACATTGATTGATGGCGCCATCGTTCGCTGTTTGTCGAATCAAAAGTGGTCCGAGGTCTCGATGGCCCCCTGAACTCGTTTGATGCTTCTTTGGACGCCTGGCACAGCTGGCTTCATGAACGCAAAGGGTTGTTATGCGGCCAAACATCACGTGGACGGCGTTGCACGCATCCCCGTTAGCAAATTCCCTGATCGTTGCTTTGGTCCCCGATCGTGGCGAGCGATGGGCAAACGTGTCGCAATCACTCGCAAACAACCCGATTCATCACCATTCCGACCGCGAGGCCAAAGTCCTCCGTGACAGCGTGGATGCCGCTACCAGTGAGTCACGCGGTCCTCGCAACTGGCAAAATCTGTCGAAATCGCTCGAAAACAACTCCGATCGCCCCGACGCGTCGTCAACAAGATCAGAGGCGCATTGTGAGGAGATTCCGCTTCTCCTCGCAAAGAAGCGCGTTTTCGCAGTTTCTTCAGCGGTCAGTTTGCCTCCAGCGGTCGCAGATCGTCCCCGAACCCTTCGCCGTTGGAAATATGTCAAAACGTGTGGAAACGATCACTGATTGATCACCGATCGATTCCTGGCGATCGATCTCCCCCTCCTTGTGCTTCCCCAAGAGAACAAACACTCGATGGCAGGTTCGAATTGAGATTTTATGGAATTTACAAAGGAGAACAAATAGATTCACTTTTTGCAGCTGTCGAGCTTCCCGTTCAGGTAGGCGATTTTTTGCTCCAACTCGAGGACCCTTGCTGTGAGCGCCAGGATTCGCTCATCTTTCTGGGCGTCGATTTTCTTTCGTTTTTGGCGCCACTCTCGGCACGCCTGGTTGTTCTTCACGCGCATCTCGACGTAATCCTTCGTCTTCTCCTCTGAAGGCACTCGGATGTAGGGCCTCGCGCGCATTTTGTAGCTCTGTGAAGAGGCCGATGTGTCGCTCGCCTCCGCCTTCTGGGAATCTCGCCTCTCGGGCGACTTCTCTCTGAGATGACCCTCGGACGACGTTGGACTCGGTACGGACTCCGAGGAAAGCATTGTTTCTGAAAAAGCGGAGTGTTAGGGGGTGAGAAGCGATCGCCGGAGTAATCGAAGGGCGACATTCACTTACCGTTTAGTTTGCGATCGATTGCGAAACGAAGAAAACATCGCGGCGGGCGATTATTCAGCAGAGAAGCGAAGGGGAGGAGTCCAGAGCTCCAGGCAGAGGGCGGCAGAGACCTTCAGCGTGGAAAGCGACTTTATTGTAGAATGTACAAGCAAAACAACGGGATTTTCAAGCGAATCTCAGTTGAGGTAGGACGCGGCTATTCGTAGGCGCTTTCTGCGGCCGAAAGGCGCCCTTTGAGAAAGTTGTTCTCGCTCTTGAGGGTCTCCACTTGCTTCTTCAACTTCTCAATCAACGCATCTTTCGCCTTCTCCGCTTCCAACTTCTTTGTCCGACTCTTCTTGCTCGCCGAATTGTTCTTCTCGCGCATGTGGTGATAGTTGGTGTCCCTCTGCTCTGCAGGAACCCGCTGGTAACCCCTTCTTGGTGGATTATTCAGATCAGGAGGCTGATAAATGACAGGATTCCGATGCAGTTCTTCGTCTGATGTGGGCGAACTCTGTCCTGAATACACATATTCCTGAAATCAGGGTTACTGTACTGCGAAAGAACAAGAAGGACAAACCTGGAGCTGAAAGTTTGGTTCAGAGAATGAGGTTGGTTGTAGGAAGAGCCGCTCGGTTGATTGAATTCATGGAACGATTGCGGATTCTGAACACCGCACGGGATTAGGGTGTTCGGGTGGACTTGGTTAACCCACTCAGCGGAGGGTTGTGCGAGACGGCAAGGAGGGTGCTGTGGATACGGGGTTTTGTAGCTCATCGCACAAAGAGGAAACCCAGAAGAGCTACTAAGGACGAGAAACAAGAACGGCACAGCTCCGGCATCTAAAAAGAGAGCGAAGTGTGGAGGGTGGTCGAGAAGGAGGAGCTCCGCCCTCGAAGCGTGCGACCGCCCCGTGCAGTCGCGATCGGGCGCTGATCGGAATCGCGCTGGGCAGGAAGTGGAGCGATTGACCCGGGGGGTTTACTGTTTTTTGAAGTGCGGATGAACAGAAGAAACTGTTTTCAAACTTTATATTCAGCTGTGTGGTTGGATTTGAAGCAAAAAACGCGATTCAGCTGTTATAGGGCTGCGGATAGTAGGAGTTGCACTGTTGCTCCCTGGCGTTGCTCAGTTCTTGCTGCAGCTTCACCATCTCTGCACACGCCTCTTCGTATTTTATCTTCCAGAACTCGGCGGCCTTCTGACTCGCTGCACGCGACTTTTCCTTTTCCTCGACGACGCCTTCGAGGCGGTTCACCCGCGCCTTCAGCTCGTCGCGCTGGATCTGCGTGTCCTCGAACTGCGTCTTGTGCTTCTCTCGCGACTTCTGCACCGACAAGTTGTTCTTGATGCGTTTCTGGACGTACTCGGCGGTTCCCTGTTCTTCAGGCGACGCGCGTTTGTATTCGCGAGTCGGCCGCATATCAGACTCCGAAGTCCGTCGCTTCATCACGCCGTGATGCTGAAGGCAAAGCGTTTACCGTTCTCTCTGGGTTCGGAATGCGGCGTTCATCTCACTACTAACGGGGGCTACACGCGTGCGAAGCTGCGTTCAGCCACGAAAAGGAAGGAAATGGCGCTTACTTCGTCTTCTGAGTACGAGGATCTCGAAGTCGAGGGCTGATCGCTCACCGAGCTGCTGACGACTCTCCTTGCGGACGTCCTCGACGCACTCGTCGACCAAGTATTCCAGGAGTTGCAGACGTCCCTGCTTCACCTCCTTAAGA
The DNA here is from genome assembly GCA_007213375.1 of Steinernema feltiae. NCBI lineage: Eukaryota > Metazoa > Nematoda > Chromadorea > Rhabditida > Steinernematidae > Steinernema > Steinernema feltiae. Next base: position 65,863 of record MQUG01000170.1, read on the forward strand.
GAAGCGCTTGAGGAAAGAAGGCGCGGAAGTTCTCACTTACCTTGAAGCGTCCCTTCTCAAGTCTATCGCTCATATCAAATGAATAGCGAATGGTGCTCTGAATTCTTTCATAAGGTTTTCTACGTCAGTCGTGGAGGGTGGGGCCGAGTGAGTACGGTAGGCGGTGCGCGACGCAAGACCTCCCAGCAAACCACGTGCTGCTGAAGCACCGGCAACACGGACATTTTTTGTTTTGTCCATGAAAAACAATCCTCGGTGCCACGGCGTCCGCCTCAAGACCGAGCCGCGAAGGAGAGGAAAACAAACACATAACTGAATGTTTTCCAGAGTGACGCGATGTCCGTTCAGTCCACGTGCTCGTTGTCTGCAGCTTCCGATGACTCATAACTCCGTGATGCTTTAGTAATGCCGTCGGCGTTCTAGCGGCGGCACACGTGAGTTCGCAACAAGCAGCATTTGCAGAGATCATATGGGAGCGAGCAAAGATTTCTCAAGGCGACCGGCGGCGGCGCCGCGGTGGTGATCGATTTGGCCAATTTGCAGCTGATCAATCTACGCTTTCTCTCTGCAAAATGAAGAAGCGGAGGGCGGTCACCTCAAATCGTGTTTCCACGTTTTATTTTTGCAACCAAATAACTACAAATGCGTCATAAACGGAGTTGCGATCTAATCTAATCCAGCGGACTTCTGTGAAGACCGAGCTGTTTCAGAAGAGCGTCGTTCTCCTTCTTCAACGTTTCGCTGATCGCCGTCTGCTTGATTCTCTCCGTCTTCTCCTTCTCCAATTCGGTTTGCAGTAGCTACAAATACGCGTCAATCGAGTTTTCACTTGTTAGACTCTGAATTACCGCTATCTGCATGTCCTTCGCAGCTTCTTTTCCTTTTTTCTTCAGGCGGCACCTTCGCACGTACTCGTTCGACCGCGCCCTCAGAGCATAGTAGTCAGGAGTCTTCTGCTCTTCGGACTTGCGATTGTAGATACGACTCTAAATCACAGAATTGGCTCAAAGGACTAGACGCCGCAATTTCTACCGGAATTGTATCGGCGGGAGCGCTCTGCGAGCAATCGGCTTGTGGACGAAAGGAGGAAACAGTCGATGAACAACATTCCGCAGAAAAGCACTGCAAACGACTTCTGCACGGCTACAAGCTGGAAAACCGCACCTGATAGTCGAGGAACGAGTCGGAAACGTCGGTCGAACTCGCGCGGCTGATGGCAAAGTCGGGAGAACTCACGTTCAGCGCTGACATCGACGGCGGCGACTCGAAGAGGGCGGACGAGGGGCTTCTTTCGATCGCGGGGAAGACGAGGCCTTCGAAGACGCCATCCGGGGCGTTCGGGGAGCTGCTAATGCAAGTCGTCTCCTCGACGTCCAATGCAAAGATCATTCCGTCGAGAATAGGGTTGTCGGCATCGTCCATCACGGGTCGTCCTCAGATCACCGATACGCAAGACTTTCCTAGCAACACTGGAGTCTCAGAAAAACAACCCCATGACCGCTGCGCGCGCTCTTTGCGCTCTGCTGTTGGTGTTTTCCATCAAGGCGATGATTCACCGCTTTCTGAAAGCCGACATTTGGCGTGCAGGAAAAGTCACGAGATCGGAAAGGACAAAAGTGGTGTTGCGCCCAAAACCATATGGGATAATTCTACTCGCACTTGCGGATGTCCAGAGAACTGCAAAGATTCGACGCACAAGGACGAAGCAGAAGGATACTGTAGAGTTGTTAGATACCGTGATATTCGAAGAGCAGAGCGAAGCTGATCCCCAAACATGGGTGAGTGGTAGAACATGTTGCGGATTGTGGATTTCAAAAGTTTAACGGAAAATTAAATCTTTACGGAACGCTTCAGACGATTCGTCGTTCCTACAAAAAATTCACGAAAGTCACAAATCTCTTGAAGCGATCTGCCTGAAGCATCATTCACAGTTCCATTTAGCTATATTCTCAACTTGCCACCGTTTGGGACATGCGCCGAGTTGTTTTCGCGTTCATAATATGTCGAGATATGAAGAAGAATCCGCGTTCCTTTCAGCCCCGCAACATGAAGATCAAACTAGTGACTTACGACTGTAGTGACGAGGACTCGGAGGAGCAGCAGAATGGAAGTCGCGCGAAGAACGGAAACGTCAATGGAAACGGCAACGGAGTTCGCAATGGCAACTCGCAGAAGAGGCCGCGGTCATCGGGAGATCAAACGTTCCTGAGCCCTACGAAGAAGAAAAAACGGAATGTAAGTGCCTCGTGTTGAGGACATGTTTGAACTTTTCAGCTTTAGTTTGCACGTTTGTCACTTCCGATCGATTCCGTTCGTGGTCAGCTGCTGGAAGCTCTGCGAAAGAACGAAACCACGTTAATCGTTGGAGAAACTGGAAGTGGAAAGAGTACGCAGATCCCACAGGTTCGCAACTTTTCAATGACGACGTTGCAAACGCAAATGTGTTTCAGATGTGCTTGGATGCGGGAATCTCACTTAAGGGCAAAATCGCAATCACGCAGCCTCGACGGGTAGCTGCTGTGACCTTAGCCCAAAGAGTAGCTGCAGAACTTCAGACAGATTTGGGAGATCTGGTATAGCACGATCCTCTTACAATATTCACAGTAAACGCTATTTAGGTCGGCTACAAAGTGCGTTTCGACAACATGGTCAGTGAACAGACTCGTGTTGCCTTTCTGACTGACGGAATGCTTCTTCGAGAAGCTCTTCATTCGTCGATGCTGTTGGAGTATTCTATGGTGATCATTGACGAAGCACACGAACGCTCTCTGCACACTGACGTTCTGCTCTCTGTTATAAAACTTTGCCAGCAGCAGCGAAAGGCGGCCGGACTGGATCCTCTTCGCATTGTTATCATGTCGGCTACGATGGACACGGAATTGTATTCCAATTACTTCGACAGCGCTCCCGTCTATTATATCAAGGGTCGAACGCATCCTATTGAGGTTTGCTCAGCTCTGAGGAACCAACTCATAAAACGTTTAGATGTTTTACGGAAACAGCATTTCAAGTAACAGCGATGACGATTACGTCTACAATGCCCTTCTGACTGTAATGCGAATCCACAAAAGAGAGCCGATCGGTGACGGTATTCTTGTTTTCCTCACAGGTCAAGATGAAATTGAAGGCGCTGTGAAGCGAATCTCTGAGCTCAGTTCTAAAATGGAGAAAGGCATACTAGCTGTACCTCTTTACGCCGCCCTCAGTCCCATGCAGCAGCGACGTGCTTTTGAGCCCCATCCTCCTGTAAGTTTAAATTTAGCACGTGTTTGCTTTATTCAATTGTTCAGAATGAACGGAAGGTTATATTTTCCACCAACATAGCCGAAACATCTTTGACTATCCCGGGAATTCGCATTGTGGTTGACAGCGGTAGAGTCAAGATGAAGTATGTTTACCAATTCTGATTTTGATCTACTTGCACTGTTAAGGACGTTTACGCCTGAGAACAGCATCAACATATTGCGAGTTGTGTCTATTTCCAAGGCACAGGCTAATCAGCGCGCTGGTAGAGCCGGTCGCGAAGCACCGGGAAAGTGCTACAGGGTTTATCCGAAAACCTTTTTCGAGGCAATGTCACCCACGTCACAACCAGAAATTTTGCGCACAAACTTATCGACGGTAAAAAAATTGAAGTGTGTTTGTTGGGTTTTTAGTTTAGTTTTTAGGTCCTTCTGGAATTGTTCTCTATTGGGTTGAAACGTATTAATACCCTTAGGTTCATAGAACATCCTTCTGAAAGTGCACTCAGTGCTGCAGAAGCTGAACTAAAGGATTTGGGGGCGATAAAAACACTCGTTAAAGCTAAGAAATCCCGAGTAGCGTTGACCGAAATCGGTGTGATGATGTCAAGATTTCCCGTCGAACCGCCGTTGGCAAAGGTTCTTTTCTCTGCAGTGAAGCATGGATGTTTGGAAGAAGCGTTGACAGTGGTCGCTTGCTTATCTGGAGAATCAATGTTCGCACCTGCGCCTTCTTCAACGGACCAACGTGAAGCTCACTACAATGTTAGGAGACGATATGAGACGACCGAAGGAGATCACGTCATGATGGTAAACATTTATCAGGCTTTCAAAAAGCAGAAGAAGCAGAGTACGGACAAGCAATCACTAAAGGTACGATGAGTATGGGTCACGAACGATATTGTACATGGTTTCTCTTTTCAAGAGATGGTGCAACGACAATGGATTTATAGAACGCAATTTGGATACGATTTTCAAGATACGAAAACAGCTGCACGAGTTGTGCTGTAAACTACAAATGAAACTTGAGTCATGTGGAGCCCAAAGAGAAAAACTCAGGTTTGTTTCACGGGCTTCAATGCTGCTGAATACTGATCATTCAGAATGGCTATTGCGGAGGGTTTGTACATGAATGCTTGTGAATATGATACCAGTATCGACAAGTACAAATTAATCCGCAAACCGTCAGTCACTCTCAAGATTCATCCATCTTCTTGCATAGCCCGATCGCGACCTACGGTATTTGTGTTCAGTGATTTATTGCGGACCAAAGACTTGTTTGCAAAGTAAGTGCACGTTCGAAGTTCTGTGTGTACTTGTGTTTTTCAGAGATGTGTCGTTAGTCGATCGGAACTTCATGGCTCAAGTCATTGAAAAACAAAAACAAGGTCGAGAAAATAGTGGTCCATGAATCTCACATTGTTGTTGATTTTTTGTTATTGTTGAAGATTTTTTAAACGTTTACCGAGTCATTCATTACCAACTGTGGTCGCCGTGTCGTTCCTAACACTAGGCGAGTCCTTTCTAGATTACAAATCGCTGTGCGCGCAGATGTGTGCCGTCTCCGCATTTGTAATTGACTCTCATCACCAGTGTTGACAGCATCCGCTTGGTGTTACGAACGGTTTCGGGGATGGTAAGCAGAGCATCGACTGGCGGTCAGCTCGCGCTAGGGTTGTAGTTTGTAGTTGTCGGCGGCTCTAGCGCGGCGATGATACAACATTGTGCAATTCTGTGACAAACATCGAATAGTGAAGCAGCAAAGGGTAAGCGGCAAACATCCTTTGTTTTCTTCAACCGCATTCAAAGTCCAATTTCGGTTAAAAATAGTGCCGTGAGATTATTCCGATGTTTGTTCACCTAAAAACGAACATTGGTTCCTAGTCGTTGAGCTCTTCGACGTCAGAAGGAATAAATAAGTGACGTTGCATGGAACATTCTGGAGCTTCGCCAGAGCGCTCCTTGGAATTCAAAGCAGCGCTATTCGTTGTGCGCGTCGGCTTGCGTTGCAGCGCGTCGTTGCTGTGCGCTTCTTTCTGTCCGTCGTTCGTTTTCCAGGCGTTGAAAGGCTAATAAATAGGAAGATGACATCACTTCAACCATCTTGATCAGCTGCTCTCCGGCCCCAGAACTCATCGCAAATTTAGTAGTTTCGCGCATTTTACCACCAATTGTTGTAAGTTCGCGATTTCCGCGGTCAATGCTGCTGAGGTGACCGCACGCTCGGATGACGTCACCAACAGTCCCTCGAGTGACGTCACCTTCCGCCGACTGTAAAGGCGTTCTTCTCAGCGCGCTCTTCTTTTCCCACTCTTCCTCTTCGCAAAGCACAATATCCAGAAAGTTCTCTCAGTCAAGTCGCGGGGAAGACGACGTCAGTTTCCGCAACGCGTCTTCCGATTGGTTCTCTGCTGGGCGGATGGGCGGAGCGTGAAGCATTAGTCATCGCGGCGGCGCGGTCCCTCGAAGAGAATGAAAGGGAACAGTTGGATTTCATCATCCATTTTCGAAAGTGTGGGTCGGGCCGTTCAGCTGCCACCGCGGTCCTCTCTCGCGTAATTTCGAGGTGCCCGTTGAGTCATATTCCATAATCAAGCGCGAAGCCGTGGATGAAGGCGGTTGCGAAATCGCTTGCTCGTGTGCGCGAATGCGCGTTGTCTGTCGGTTGCGATAACGACGTACCATTTTTAGATCACTCATGTTAAGCAGTCAGGACGCTAAAATGCCCGTTGTTAGCAGCAACGAGGTAAGTTTTCTTCCGGGCATTCCTTCTCTACGCAATTCGTTTACAGGATTGGATCGAAGAGTCTTTTGACCTTGTCAAGTTCATCAACTCGCCACAGAATTCGCAAGATCTGAACATGCCGATCATGGACCAGAACCCTTTTCCGTATGACCCGAGCATGGACAAAGGTTGCAACAACACCAACCAGATAGACTTTGGACTCGGTAAGCATCGCGAGGTACCGCGGCGATGTGTTGACCGCTCTTTTCTTTTAGACGAGGACTTTGATTTCAACCAGGTCCAGCTTTTGGCCGCCGGACAAAACGCATTCAATGGCGATTACTCATATGGAGATGGCAATGCTGAACTCGTGCACCATTTTGCTCCGGATTCCCCGCATGTTGACGAATACATCCCGAACAGCTCATTGGTCCAGTCTCAGTTCCAACAGGGGGCGCCCGTGATCAAGCAAGAAGTAAGCGCGCATATTGATCAAACCAACATAATCCATTTGTTTTAGGAGTTTGATCCTGATTTCAATCCCTCATCAGTCGCTCCCTCGCTTGGTAAATACGACAGCGATGATGTTGAGTACATTCCTAAAATCACGCCGCGCAAGTACCATGTGAAGTCGGAAACCGAGCGCAGCTCCGTCACCTACAAGCAAAAGCGCGCAAAAAACAACGACGCCGTGCGCAAGAGCCGAAACAAGGCGAAGCAACAGCAGCAAGCCCGAGATTATCAGCTTAAAGAGTTCGAAGACAAGATCGCAGAGTATGAGAAGCGCCACACCGCCGACAAGAGGACTATCTCCCAGCAAAATACCGAGTTGGGTCGGCTTCGCAACACAGTCAGCATGCTCCAGCGTCGTCCGAAGTGCGTCTGCAGCGGATTCCAAACGCGTTGAACATTTCGCTGTGGAATCTCTTTATCGAATTGATGTTCACAATCGGAAAAACTTGGTTTGCAATGGACGCCTAGCGTTCCTCTCAATCGTTTCACCCATCTCCCGATCGTCACCTTCCAAATCTCCATTTTGTAGAATCCTTTTTCGCTGCCGGTGTTGTGACCCCGTGTCTGTACTTAACTTTCGTCAAATTGTATCATATTAACGAGATGCGGAGGGAATGCGACGTTTGTCCCCGGTGGGTGGACCTCTTCGCCGCCAGGCCATCATTCTCCACTACGGGTTTCCTAGTTTTCTATACTAGTGTATCTACATCGCCTTTCCCTCCCTATCGTACGTAGTCGTCTACTACAGCTAATAAATCATATTTGTTCAGCAGCGTGTGCCAGCATTTACAAGAACATATATTCAATTACTAGTTCGTACAGATCAAAGTTGTTTAAATACACTTATATCCACAATAAAATATTCACAGGATAAATCGTTACTCTTCCATGGGCTCGTCCTTCTTTTCTGATAGGTTCTTCACAGCTGCTTCCACGTTGTTATAAGTCTTCAAAAGTTCCGCGGTCGCGACACGAGAATCATAGCCCATGGCCACCATTTGGGCTAACGATTCAGGGTCGACTTCCACAAATCCAGTTACGTGCAGTTCGTTGTATTCGTTGACCGCTGATTCGTGCAAGAAAGGCGCCTCGGTTCCATCTTTGAAACGCAAAACGTTTTTTTCCAAATCGACACAGCAACTGTGGCGCTTCATAACATCCAGTCCAATGAGCAAATCCAAACTTCTATCTGAAGCCACGTTGAATTGGCAATCGAATTGGTGATCTTGTACTTGTACTTCGCCTTCAAATATAGTTTAAGCTTCACACTATCAAGATTAAATTAAAAACTTACATGAATGAAGACGTCCAACGAACTTTTGAGTGCCTCCAATACCAACAGCCGTCATTTTGTAACGTCGATCCAGCAGTCTGTCAACGTTGCAACGCTTCGCGCACTCTTCAGACATGATGGAAACTTGTGCTCCGGTGTCAACAAAGCCAATCACCTCTTGGCCGTTGATTTTCAAAGGAATGTAAAGCATAGAAACCGAAACTGCAGCTTCGGGCAAGTTTTCAATTGCGTAATTTTCGTTGATTTTGATATTCTGCTTACGGATGAGCTCAGCGATGTACTTTTGTCCGTCCACGGAGGTAGGGTCGGACATGGCAAGGTTCTCCTGCCGCTCCAGTTCATCGCGATACTTTAAAACAGCATCAAAGAACGTTTCTAAAAGTAACTGTGAAGATAGTAAAAGCATACTCTACTAACCAAAATTTCCCTTGTTAGCATCCCAACAAGCGAACAAATCAGGAGAATCCCCGTGCAAGACATCACGATGGAAAGGACTGCTTTCCAACTTGTGATAGACGTCCAACATAACCGCGCGGAATTTTTTGTAACTAATCGAGTTAGATGAATCCGGTGCTTGTTGCCTGGGTGGTGTGGGTTTAGTAGTCGGAACCTTGATAGAGCTGATAATGTTTGAGAGACGTTTCACTTTGTCATCGGGGAGAACACCTTGAAGACGACCGGAGTCAGTTGACGTTGTTGCGACCCCAGAAGTTGAAGACACTGGTGGTAGTGGTCGTTTTGCAACAATTATGTGGATAACGTCGCCATCTTTCAATTGCATTTCCTAAAATGATGACAGAGTTGAAGATACGAAACGACGTTTATATTTACTGGTTGGTACCTGAATAGTCTTCTTCAGAACAGTCACAGCAAGAAGTTGCTTCCCATCGTACACCATTCCAAACTGATCGTAACGGAGGTCGCGGATTGACTCCATCTCCATCATGGCCGAAACTAGTAAAGGTTCCATTTCCGTTTCCGGGCTCGCCTCGGTTGAGAACATGTCATCACCACACGAGAACGTGATAATCATGATTACTGAGAGCAGGCTGCAAAAAAGAAAGTCACCGCTTTCCAGGCGATCGAACACGTAAATGTACAGAAAAAATGAAAAAACGAAAAATATATTCAAAACAATAAAAGAAAATGTTCGAAATCATTGATGAAGTCCCTCGACCTGGCGCCGGGCCGCGGAGCGAGCGAGCGGTCAGCACGCTTCAGATATGATGACAAGCAAATTTTCAAAAAACGCACATATCTCCTAAAGCGCTTTGCTTGCAAAACTAGGAATTGTTACTGTACTCTAACTAAAATGGCAAAGTTCAAAAATTCCTTATATTTGTATTTGTTGATTGTTCGGTTTACTGTACATGTGGAGCACTTACAGTATTACTCGTGATTATTTATTTAATGCACCTCAAACAGTAACTGTTCGTGATCCTAGTTATTACGGTAGATGTGCTGAGTGCTCGTAATTCCGTACACCACGCTAATTGTTTCCTCTTTACTTCCAGGTTGTGGACAACCATGAAGAATCGCTTCTCGACGCTAGATGTAGCGGCGTCCGTGAACGACCTCCAATCCAGCACCGGGATGAGGGTGGTGAACGTGTACGATATCGACTCAAGGACTTACTTAATCAAACTGCAGAAGTAGCGATCGTACATATCTGTTGCTTCTCATTGCTTCAATTTCAGGCCAGAATACAAGTGCGTTATTTTGTTTGAGTGTGGAATGCGTCTTCATCGAACCTCCTTCGACTGGCCGAAGTCGCAGTTTCCGTCTTCTTTTAGCATGAAATTCCGTAAGCACATCAAGCAGAAGCGCTTGGAATCCATTCAACAGCTGGGGGTCGATCGAATTGTGGATATGCAGTTCGGTGAAGAAAATCGCGCTTGTCACGTAATAGTTGAACTCTATGATCGTGGCAACATTGTGCTGACGGATCATAACTACATCATATTAAATGTACTCCGTCCTCGCACCGACAAGGACAACGATGTTAGGTTCTCAGTCAAAGAAAAGTGAGCGAAGTGAAAAACTTTTGTGAAAAATGTGGAATGTCTTCTGATAGGTACCCGATCGACATTGTTAGGAAATGTGAAGTCTTGCCCACGCGGGAGCTCTTGTATGACATTCTGGGCGCAGCTAAGAAGAAGGAGATGCTGAAACGCGTCTTATCATCGAAAACTCCATTTGGTCCGCCAGTCGTTGAACACGGTCTTGTTAGAAACGGATTTGCTCCAAACTATCAGGCATGTTTCCATTCCCAATATATATATATATATATATGTTTCTTTTGGTGCAGTTGACAGGTGAAAGCATCGACGACACGCTTATCGAGAAAGTTCAGAATTCTCTTTTGGAAGCAGCAAAGCTAACCGATGAGATGAAGACTTCCAAAAGAGGTTTTGTCATTTACCGGAAAGAGCAACGACCTGGTGGCGAGGAGCTGCTAAAGTATGAGGTGTCCCAAGTCGTACTCCTTGCTAGATTTAACGACTACTCTTCAGGAATACCATCCAGTTCTATTCGAGCAGTTCGCAAAGTCGGACGATCCTTCGTTAGCCTTCAAAGAATTCGATTCATTCGGAGATGCAGTTGACGAATTTTATTCAAAAATCGAAGAGCAAAAATCACAACTGAAGGCCGTGAATGCTGAGCGCGATGCATTGAAAAAACTTGACAATGTAAAGAAGGATCACACTGAGCGTGTAGAGGCTTTGAAACAAGCGCAGATCGATCAGGAGATCAAAGCAGAACGTATAATTGCAAACACTGAGATAGTGGAGCGCGCAATTGTAGTTATTCAGTAAGTTAGTTTTACCTACTTCTCAAATAGGTTACTCGTTTTATGTCCGCAATTGCAAACAAGCTCTCATGGGAAGACATCGATGAAAAGAGAGCAGCTGCAGCTGCACAAGGCGATTCTGTTGCACAAACGATCACAAAGATTAAGTTGGATTCGAATCAGATTACGCTTATGCTAAAGGACCCCACCGATCCAGACGCAACCGCTATGGAAGTTGATATTGATCTGGCTTTAACAGTGTACCAGAACTCTCGGAAATACTTCTCCGATAAGAAGGCTGCATCTAAAAAGGAACAAAAGACTATCGAGTCGTCAACGAAAGCTCTCAAATCTGCCCAGGCCAAAACCAAGCAAACCATTGACAAGGTAACAATTTGTTGGACTCTATGAACTGGAATTTTTTTAAAGGCAAATCAAAAAGTTGACGCCCTCGTGCGCCAGAGGAAGCCAATGTGGTTTGAAAAGTTCTTTTGGTTCATTTCATCAGAGAACTATTTGGTGATTGGAGGGCGCGACGCACATCAGAATGAGATGTTGGTAAAGAGATATCTAAGGTATATAAAAATCACTTTTAGCATTTTCTACGCAACTTTTTGACTTTAGAGCCAACGACGTATATGTGCATGCTGATGTTCGTGGAGCCTCTAGTGTAGTGGTGCGTAATAAAGGCGCGAAATGCGAAGATTCTATTCCACCGAAAACACTTGAGGAAGCTGGAACTTTCTCTATTTGTTACTCTACAGCTTGGGAAGCCAAGGTTGTTGTGAATGCCTGGTGGGTGAAGCAAGATCAGGTCTCACGCACAGCTCCAACTGGAGAGTATCTGCCAACCGGTAGTTTCATGATTCGCGGCAAGAAGAATTATCTCCCTGGAAGTCAGATGCAGATGGGTTTCGGTCTACTATTTCGATTGGACGAAGATTCTTTAGAACGCCACCAAGGAGAGCGTAAAGTGTGCGCTTCTGCAGCAGAAAGTGTTTGCGAATCTGTGAACGATGAAAACGACGAGGAAATTGATCTTTCGGACGCGGAGCTAAACGATAAATCTGACGATTCCGATGATGAAACCGAAGAATCCGAGTTTCCCGATATTCAGGTTGGCCTTGCGGCGACACGAATTAGCCAGAACGATAAAGGAGAAGAGTATTCTATTCTTCAACTTGGTCCGACGACAGGCAAAGGCGGTCGCCGACAACCGACCGCTCGCGAACAATATTTGGAGAAGCTTCGCGAGGAAGAAGAACAAGCGAAGGCCGAGGAGCGAAAGAAGTTTGTTATGGGTATTTTTCTCTCCCTCAGTTCGTAATTGCGAGCAAGCGGTGTTTAGGTCAATCGGATAAGCCGTTGACAAAACGACAGAAGCATAAAATGGACAAAATCAAAAAGAGATACAAGGATCAGGACGACGAGGAACGTGCTCTGCGCGTCGAACTGCTCGCCTCATCGAACAAAGCAAAAGGTTTTTGCATTCAGCGCTGCATGTAAAAACTATTTTTGTTCAGTGGTGAAAGGTAAGCGCCGTCAGCGACAAGCAGATGCAGCCGCTGAGGAGGCCCGTTTGAAGTTCGGACCACATGCCCCGAAGAAAGATAACGAGACTATTGAAGAAAAAGACAAAATAGACGAGAAGCAATTGTATGAAGAGAACGTCGAGGCTGAGGAGGATAACGAAGGTGTTGAGGACGAAAATATTGACGAAGACGATAGTAAAGAGGATGAAGACGAGATGATTTTGAATTCCTTGACATGGAAACCTGTGAGCGAGGACACTATTTTGAACGTCGTAGCGGTTGTTGCGCCCTACCAAGCAATGAACGGCTTTAAATTTAAGGTATGTGAGCGCTTTTTGTTATCTTCTTATTTTTTGTTTTGTACAGGTGAAACTGACTCCCGGAACCGGAAAACGAGGTAAAGCTGCAAAATCGGCCATGGCATTATTCCAGGTTTGCCAAATCAAGCTTTTTTAGCCTATGAACTCATTTTCAGAGAGATAAGTCGGCAACTTTGCCTGAAGCAAAACTGATTTCAGCTTTGGCAGCTACAGATGAACGTCTAGCACACAGTATACCTGGAAAGGTCCGTGTTTCGGCGCCGGAACTTTTCCGAAAGAAGAAATAAGTCACTTATTATTTATTTATCGCTCAAAGATTTTCACTATATAATTTAAGATTCAATGTATAAAAAGATTGGGACCCAACTGACATTTTATCCATTTCAACTGCTGTTGCTTAAAAACATATCGGCACAAATAAAGAAGAAAAAATGAAATAAGCGAAACGTGGTATCTATCTTCTGCGGTCAGGAGTTCGATCTCTTCCTCGTTTTTCGTCACTTAAAGAAAATGACTGATGAAGGGACTGACTGCGATTCACTCTTACCGTCTTGAGTATCCCTTCCTGTCGCGACTTCGACTACGGCGGCGTCGCGGGGACCTCGACCGAGAGCGTGATCGATCCCGGCGACTTCGACTCGGTGATCGGCGCCTCTCTTTCTCCCTCTTCGATTTTTTAGGACTATGATCAGAAGGCGACGAAGAGTCAACTGAACCGTTGGCAAGACCTTCCTCCATTTCTTTTAGGAGCTTTTGGCGATATTCAGAAACGAGACGATCAATGCCGCCGTGGTTTTGAGATTCTAGCTCATCCTGGTATCGGACTACTTTTAACTGTAAAGATGCATGCGTATAACAAACAATCAAATCATCGGCGCTGGCGCCACTGTTGTTCTACCTCGACATTGCGAAGTAAACGCCGCCGCTGTTCGTCCATTTGAGCCGAACTGTGATTTTCTCTCTGCGGCTCTGTGTTTGAACATCCGTCGATGCTTTCGTCCATAGGAACGCCGTCGATGTCTTCTTCTTCGATTGAATCCCATTTTGACGATACGCTCGGGTGTGAAGGCTCAGCGGACTTGCAATTTGGATTATTTGGCTTAGGTTTTGATTTGAAAACATCAGCGACATCATCCTCATCGAGAGGAACGCCATCAATGTCATCATTATCCGACAATGGAGCGCCATCGATGTCTTCGTCCGCATTGCTTTGTTTAGAACCACTACCTTCCGCATAATCAGATTCCTAAAGTCGCAAAATTTTGCAATCAAATGAAATTCTATCGATACCTTGTAGAGTCCAAGAAACACATTTTGCCAGCGGATCAAAACTTCAGTAGGGTATACCGAATTATCCTCCCAAACTCTAAAGCACAACATAGTGCGCTGCTTGAACTGCTCCGCCTTCATTCTAGCCTCGATTTCCGAATGGACTTTATGTAAGATTGCACAGATCGATAGAATTCGATCTCCAAAATGCTGTCGATAGTAGAATGCTCCGCGTACGTTCACTGCGCTGTTCGCTACGATATCAACAACAAGATATAAAAGAGCAATCTGAATCGAATATTAGTTATTAACGTCGTTTCACTTATTTCTTACTGTTTTGTGAAGAGGTCTATTGCGATCTTGGAATGATTGAACGATGAGTTCAACAATTTCTTTAGCACATTCTGCATGCTCGATGCACCAAACCATCGCATCGGCTACAGCTTTCTTTTCAGGGAGGAGATCGTAGAGAATGTCGTCCAACTCATTTTGCTCTGATTGACTCAATTCTCCCTTCCGTGATCTTTTGTGATCGTTTGATTCATCTTCACTGCCACGACGCTTTCGAGTCTATATGTAATACTACATAATGTTTAAAGGCACAATGAAAACAAACCGAACTTTCTTCTTCATTGCGCTTCAGAGCTTCGTAGTCCACCGGTTGCCGGAAGGCAGTTTTGTAAAGCTGTGGAGGCATCGCAAGAAGCAAATTATCCAGTGGAGGAGGATCCCACCATGAGCCGTTCTGGTACATTCTGAATCGCTCAGTTCTCCACTTGTCCGGAGTGTCTCCTTGACAAATCGAGAACACCTTCCAGCGATAGTACACGTGAGCGGGGTGGTGCAGATCATACAGAAACCTTTAAAGTGATATAGTGAAACCACATGAGAAATATTTAAAAAAACCGTCTTACCGAAACATGGGATTACTTCGTTCACGTTGCATCAACTGATGTTCAAACTCAGGTCCAAATTGTACGACGAATTCCACAGTGCGGTGAATAATAATCAGTAGAGGCCTGAAACGCCATGTACGTAAAAGAAAGTGTTTTTCGCCGTAGCGTTTGTCTTTGCGTCCGACAAAACGCTAACGACGTTGGGCCAAGTTTACCTGTGAATTACAAGTAAACTGGAAACAAAGAAAACAAGTTCGTGATCGAAGGGGACGAAGAAAATCCACCTTAGAATCTAAATCTTACCTCTCGGTTGGAATGACTACGCGAACGACTGCGCGGCTGATCATCTATAGAACAGGAAGAAAGATAAGTTAACCGGTAATTCAATTATTGGGAATTGAAAAGAAAACAAGAAGCCCAAACCCTTATTAAAGATATGAAAGTAAGATACCTTCGCGTAGTCCTCAGTGAATTCGGGTCGGTCGGGCGGCAAAGGCATACTGACAGGTGGGAGACTGTGGTACTTCTTGAGAAATGAGTCAATTTCTTCGGGATCTGGCTTCGCGTTAAATGGAAGTCCTGTGGGAGGATCAGGCACCAAGAATTCTGCTAGCGCTGGTGGCAAGTAGAAAGGCTGAATTTGATAAAATAAGCCGAGTGTGGAAACAAATACAAGATACCTGAGGAGGAAGCGTCACTGGTTTTGCAAACGAAACTTTAATGTCGTTCCCTTTCAGATTGTATCGCTGCATTGCGCTCATTGCTCGTTCAGTATCGGTTCGCGACATATAGGCTACGAATCCGCACAAGTATTCCCTTCTTCTCTCTTCATCGGGTCGAGGAAACAGGATTTTTGCAGAAGCCAGAGGCCCGAAAGTTCCGAAAGTAGCATATAAATCTTGCATTTCAATCTACAAAACAGTTCCATCCACTCATTATTAGTGGTTTCACCCACATTCAAAGGAAGATTGGATAAGTAGAGGTTAGTAGTGAAAGGGTCGTTGTCGAATTCGCCGTTGCCACCCGTTGGAAAGGTTTCCAAAGGTACAATCTTGTTGATTGCATGCTCGTCGACTCCCAGTTTCTGCTGCAGCTGTTGACGAAGACCTTTTCTTTGCTCTCGAGCTTCTTGAATCCTGACCATCAATTGTATGTTAATCCCACGATTAGAAATCTTACTGTCTGAGTTCCTCTCGAAACTGCTCCAAGTTGCTTTTGTGTGATTGTTTTCCGCTAGGTTTCGGCGGGCGATTTGGACGAGGTGCCGGAGCGAGGGGTACAGAAGGCGTGGACAATGACGCCGCCACATTGGCGTTTGCGGTGGCCGCTTCCTTCAAAATCTTCTTCGCCCGTTCCTGTGCGAGCTTCTTAGCTTGTTCCAAAGCGCTATTAGAAAGTCCAGACTTCGGGAGAGGCGGCGTACCGGCCGACTTCAGACCGAAAGCAAGCGACGCCAACGGCGACTGCTTGTGCTTGATTTCTCGATCCGGATTCACGACATCCCCACGAATGAACGCTTGCTTGGACGGCTCGTGGTATCTTCGAACGCTTCGCGGAATTCGCTAAGAGCCGCGTTCAGTCGCTCCTGTTCTTCCGCTTCGAGCTCCTGCTGAAACACTTTTTCACTAAACCGTTACCGATCACGGTCAACTCACCCTTCGCTTGCGGTTTCTGTCCATTTTGAATAATTCCCTGAGAACACAAGACGATAAATGAGGAAACTATCAGGAATACGCGATCAGTGGAAGCGCGAAATGTAACGGTGACGCGAAATACGATTGACTCTAACGACGCGCAATTCGTGTCGGGAGTCCAAATATGACTTCGCACACTCGGTGTGCTTCTTCATTCTATGCACTTGGACGAAGAAACGGCGGATTATTTGGTTTCGTCGAGCGATCCCTGGGTGATCGTACCGACGGAGAATGACGCGAACAGATCTCACTTATTATTTGCTAAATAGCGATGGAATCATATTCAACTGAACGGCAGGTTTCATTCATGAACACGAACGAGAAATTCGCTTTTTCAGTTCAGAAACGTCATAGATTGCAGTTTATATATAACATATCACAGATTCTGGCATTATAATCCTATTAAGTAAATAGTCCTCGTTTCGGTAGTTCTCAGTGGTTTCAACAACTAGTAGTTGATACCCGTGCCGATTCCGGTCCACTGATCGGGAGCGATGGGGAAGTACGTATCGATTGCGTCGGAGAATCTCGTGCAATACATTTCGGGACTCAGAACGGTTGGCAGCTGACCACCGGGAATCGCGACGATCTTCACCCACGACTCCAGCTTCTTGTCCAATGTGTATGTGCGCATGTAGTCCACGATTCCCAGAATCACTTCATCGTTCTCCTCGTCGATTCCGGCTAGTAGAGAGTAGTCCATGACGTGCTGAAATCCACGCTACTACGTTTCTGGCTTTGTTTTATCGGGTTACCTGCGAACTAAGGAAGTGCGAGTCGTTGCTGATTGCTTGATTGAGCGCCGCTTTTGAATGCGGATGTACATAGAGCTGGTTGTTCCAAAAGTCTTTCACCAGATTCTCGTCTAGCAGCACCGGGGTTCCGGTCTTCGCGCTTGATGCCCAGCGGTTACGCAACGAACCCTTCAGATCCCACGTTTGTTTGATCTTCCGTCGGTAGAACAGATACTCCATAACGAGAACATCCATTTTCGTTTCCTGGTTCGTTTGTTTCTTCGTATAAGCGACGCGGTACACACCGTACACCTAAAGCGAGTTAAATTAGCGCCAGATAGCAGGAGTGCTCTCCTACTTTGCATAGCATTGTCAACTTCTTCTCGCTAACCGCCGTGTAGATGTAGTCAAAGTAGTTCGGGGCGAATTTCACAAAGGATTGGATTTCAAACCGCGACATCTGCTTGAAGACGAAACGCTCGTCGCGCGTTTTGAAGAACGATGCCCCGGACTTTCCTCCCTCGGGTTTCCAGTTCAGCGACTGCGAGAGTGAACGAATGAATTGGTCCTCGCCCTCTGTGAAAAGAACTTTTCGGAGCATTTGGAACTGTTCCGCGTAGTACGCCTGAAACAGATTCATATTGTTATGTACGTATTCAGGAAATGCTGAACCTTCACATAGTATTGAGCGTTTGCATCTTCAAAGTCGACTTCGAGGTGTTGGTAACTTCCAAGGTTGGCGTCAGGCCCGGTGGTACCGGTTCCGGCTACTTCCTTCCCAAAGTTCCCGGCAGATGCTGAGATTTTCAGACTGATGGGAATGGAGTCCTCACCGCATGTTTCCCGCATCTTGCGTTTCTTCTCATCGTACATTGGTGAAGCGAGGGCGTAGGCGATGATGGAGCCGATATCTGGTTGCGTGTTTCCTTTCGTGTCTTTCAAGTCGCGGACGATGACGGGAACTCCGGTTGACCTCCACGGTAGCGAGAGGTGGAGATCGGAGGCAAACGGCGACTCAAGGGTCGGAATTTCCGGATCTGGCGTGAGTCCCGCTAGCGATGCCGCAGTTGAATCCAGCGATGCATTTGAAGGATTTGATGATTCAATTGTTGTTGTTGATGCAGACTTTTTCAACACTTTGATCGCAGCTGCTAAGCGCACGCTCTGCTCGTTCCACTTCTCAATCAACCGGAAGACGTAATGCCGACACCAAGTTACCGCCTCGGTAGCCTAAACTAATCTTTTCGTAATTGCACCGTAATTCAATAACGTGCATTGATGTGGACAGCGTCGTTCGAGCGGATTGTCGTTGTCGCACTCAACGCGTTGATAGGGTCGAATTTGCTGAGTCGATCTCTGAAAGAAAGGGTTAGTAAGCGGAAGGAAGTGAATCTCACTCACTCAAATGTTTGCCGCGTTTCCAAAAGTAACGTGGAGAGAAGAGTATGGAAGGTGATGTGTTTCGAAGCTTCTGGATGACTCTCGAATCTCTCGAGGTAGAGCTGCATTTGATCGAAAATAGCGCGTCCCATCCGCACCATCTCATCCCTGTTGACTACTATCGCTTGTCGACTGAACGTTTTAGGCTCCACTATGCACTGGATAGGCGAGAAGAAGATGTGATACGGTTGTACCTGTAAAAGGATTGATTCATTGATCGAGGATCTCGATCGTTTTGGTGCTTACCGGTGTGACTTTGAACGTGGTCACGTAGCTGTTGTGTGCGAAGAAATGGTGCTGTTCGTGAAAAGTGCAATGCCTGCAGAATCCGTTCCTTGTATGCGCCGATATTGCAGATGTCGAGTACATTCCGTTGGCCAGGTAGTCTACATACTTTGCGAAACTCAGATGCCACACTTCGTTGGACAGCGCGGTCACTGTCGAAGACGCTTTGCAGCTAAACATTCACGGGTTCATCGAATTGTGCCGTGCAAAAAAACTGACCTTGGGCAGTAGCGCCATCCCAGAATGCCGCTCTGTTGGCTGAACGCAGAAGCGCCATTTTCGGTTCCACCGAACTCCTCAGACGCTTGTTGCACGTAAGTTTGTGTGATGATTTCGATGCGCACGCGGCCGTAAACGATTTTTCGCTGGTGGTCTAACATGGAGAGGTTGCAGCTGTTGCATTTGTAGGCTTCGTTTAAACAGAACTTGTGAAGGAACACGCCAAGACACATGTCATCCTTCGAGTAAAAATCCATCCGTACGACCCACGGTTTGACGCAAAAGAACGGCGCATTTACGGATTTGGCCGAGTAGGATCCGAAGAGAACGGCGATTCGTTGATGTTCAAAGGGTGATAACGCGTCGTCTTTCAAAGCGGCGGATTCGCTGAGGAACGACTGCGAAGCACACGGAGAGTTTCCACTCGACCAATCGGAGTAGTACGCCGCTTTGCTTGAAAAGGAAAGAATTGACTAAAACAGAGCAGCGCGCCTACCCGAACCGCGAAGTCTTCTTCTCGTGTCTGCTTCTGAAAACCAAACCATCCTGTGCGCGGAATAAAGAAACGCGGTCTTCATCCAACTCCATTATCTTCTGGTCTGTCAGGAAGGGGTGCTTCATGTTTTGGTCGATTTCCTCCTTTTGTTCACGGACCCTCGCGTTAGCATCTTCGTTCTCCTTCTCCTCGCGACTCAGCTGAGCCTTCAGATTCACAAACTCATCGGAATGCGCGTAGCGGTAGAGATTCTGCTGTTTGAAGTACTGTCGCAGGTTGCATTTCTGCCCTCGGGACGTGGCAAGGAACGGAGCCCCAACTCGGATAAACGGTGAGTTGCCGAGCTCCGTGTTAGCCAATGCCGATGTAAAAGACTCTTCTTCGTCGGTCTGCTCCACGTTGTCTCGGTTGAATCGACACGCAAGGCAGTCAGGGTGCCAGCTACGCGATTGCGCCACAAGCTTCGTCTCAAACATGTCCAGGAAAGCGATTTCCAGTTTCGCGGAGTACCAAAGCGAAACCATGAATTTGAGAATCCTCTTCGCAGCTCGCAATTCCCGCATTGAGTTCGCGAACAGCAGCACCGAGCATCCAAGGTCGGCATTGCACTCGTCGAAAACCTTAAACGACAATCTCAACGAAGAATTCACGCTGCCACTTACAAGAATCGTCTTGTAACTTCCATCCTTCAGTAGAAAGCGTTCTTGCCGGAATCGTGGCGCAAAGCCGATGCGCTGTTGCAGCAGTTGAGCATCGAGAGAAGGAAGAACGTCCGCGTTGGTCACCCTAGCGATTCGATTTATCACCTTTGAGCGAATGTTTGACACAAGGCACACGCCTTCTGCAAGCAGCATATCCACGGCCAGATTGGCTACCGTATTCTCAACGACTACCACGGAAGGACGACGTGACATCATTCGATCAACTGAATTACGATAAGCAGATGACACAACTCATCTCGGCTTACTTTGTTTGGCCAAATAATCCTTTTCTTGTGTGATGATCGGCAGAAGTGTGGACAGCTTCCCCCCAACCCTCTCGTACTCAATGCTACCAGCCAGCGTTAGCACCGAAGCGTTCTCGATGTCAGAGGGCATCTGACTGTGCGCGATCGCCTTGCTACACACAACTCCGTGAATGACGCGGGTGGACGGAGTCTCCTCTTTCACTACAAACTTCTTCACGTGTACGTAGCTGAGGATATTCATGTTGTCGTTCCTGCTCGCTACGTCCACGCGAACGGTTTGAGCGATCTGCTTACTGAGGGACCAAATGACCGGTCGCCAGCTGAAAAACTGTGACTGTAAAATGAATTCGTTTCTGGAATCTTCATACACTTCGGAGTCGAGTTGCTCGCGATTGAAGAGAACGGAGAGAACGCGATCCAATCGATGTTCAAACAGCAAGAAAGTGTCGTCGCCTTCCTCTGCAGAGCTAAGGGAATCGACAGCACCGTCACTGGAGATTGTCGGAGGAGCTTCAAATTGGATTCCGCTTTGTGACAGATCAGAAGTTGAAGGAACATTCGAGATCGGCATCGACGGTGCGAGTTCGTACGCAAAAGTCTCCGCAGGTTTCTGTAACGCGACATTGACTTGATTTGCCTCAATAAACTCAACTTACAAATCCTTCCATCCTGGATGACGCCTGTGCCATGTCGATCCTCTTCACCCAATCCGGCTCAAATTCGTACTCTTCTGAGTTTCTCCGCGACGAAGGCGCCCCCAACACCACATCGCTGGAAGCGTGCGTAAATTCACGGTTTTGTAGAGCCAACTGCTGCACACATAGCATTGTCGGGTGACCACTGATCGTTGAATTTGACCCCAAAGATATGAGATCAGAAGAAGACGCTTGTTCTACGACCACGGAAGGACGGCGATGATTCAGCGGGTCATCTCCGCTCCACATTAACGAGCCTGGCAACAAGAATGGTCAAAAGAGCAACAAACTAGCGGATACCTGCAGAAACAGTCGCAATGCCCTTGAGGTCGTCTCGATCTGATTCAGGCAGCGGAACATCGCGAGGAGATTCGGTGCCAGCAGCCGCCAGAGGATTCGACGGAATGATCGGGTCCACATCGCAACGGAACTCCGCTTCGTCCTTCTGATTCGTCAAATAAGATTCGACAATGCGGGCGCAGTAGCTGCACAGCCGCAGATCCCCCATGTAGCCGAGAAGCGCTCCCGGTACCTGGGCACTCGAGCATTTTGAGCAGAAAATCTGCCCGCAGAGGCGGCAATGGTGGCGACGACGAAATGCGGTGAATTTCTCCTGGAACAACGCGAATGAGCGAATTTAAATAAAATCAAACCTGGCACTCGTAGCACTCCTTTCCCGTAGAATCGGGCATCCAATAGCGCTTGAAAGCGCTCTGGTTGTAATCTTCCAGTTTCGCGCGATTCGACGAGCGAAAGAGCGAAGTGAGGCGATTGGAAAACTTTCGCTGATCGGCAGCGGAAAGCGATTCGATGGAGAACTTCCGCAGCGACCCAGGGGTATCTGACCCGCTGGCTTCGTTCGATGTGCCAGAATCAGTGCGATGGAGGGCTTCGGGAGGCGGCGACTCACGCAAAGCGGTCGAGCAACCCAAAACAGGAGGATGAGGAATAACATCGAGGGCGCTGGACGACGGAGGTGCGGAACTTCGGAATAATCGACCAAAGAAGGAACTGAAGACCCCCTGATTCTGCGCTTCGATCTGTCTTTCTTCGACGATGTCGGTCGGAAGCCGCGGGAACGACGTTAGCGAGCCATTCCCCCCGAGTTCGGACATCTGCAGTGATGAATCAGAAGCACCTGAAATGGGAAGATCACAATTTGACGACCACACATGTCGAAAGACGGTCAGCGAATTGTATGAAAAGCACGCATTGTTTATTTGTGATCGGATTGTAGCGTTGTGCGCTCACCGAGCAGATTCTGATTTAGCACCTGGTGCGAGCGTGCTGCGTGCAGGGCAGAGAACAATCCTTTATCGGATGCAGCGCTTCCGCTGTTTTTGTGATTATGGAAATGAAAACACGACCGCTGTTATTATGAGTGCCCGCCGGGTGTTCCCGCTGTCCGTCGAGCCAGAAACATTCCGCTGTAGGCCGCGAAAAACTTTTCAATTCCGGGAGATTTTATGCGATCTTCGCATCGATTTGATTTGTTTGCACCAACGTGTCGTTTTTTTGTTTTCCTTCGATGCAGAACGGGGTCAGAACAATTTGTGTGCTTCTCAACTCTGCGAGAACTGCAATCGCGGCATTTGAAGAAGAGAATTCGCGGAGCCACAGGGAAGTGCAGGCGAACTCTCCCCGTCGAACCTCGTGAGCCTCGAGGTTCCAAAGTGCTCGTGACGCAGCGCAATCTTTCGGATTCGCAAATGTCATTAACGACGACGTCGTCTCCTTTTCTGCTCCCTCGCCTCGGCGTTTCCTTCTCGGGGCTCAATCTGTCGACCACTTCACGCGCTCTTCGGGACAATCGTCGTCGCTTTTGGAAACCACGATGTTGACATTGTCCTGCTTTGTTTGTTCTCTGCTTTCGCTCATCCGACCGCGGCACTCTCGATCACCTGCGTCGCATGCTAATGAACTCGGCGACCCTTTCGGATGCAAATCTCGTCTTGGAGAAGACGGACGGCGGCCCTTCGTTTTCCACTTGTTGCGTTTTTGATTTACGACTTGTGCGCGTTGTTTTGACTTCAATTCCGATTGCGCATCTTCTCTGACTTTTGTTTTCCTCCTCTCTCGGACGCCCCCTCCTAATTACTCTTCCGCATTACTTCCGATCCGAATCGAATTGCACATCAATTCTCGCGAATCATCGCGGATTTCGTTTTCCTGCATCCTTCAATCTCCGTGTTGTAGCCGGGGGATTACGGTAGCGTTAGTCACTTGTTTTTGTTTCAATTAGTTAATTCGCGCGCGCGCTCTTCCATCATATTTTGGCATCTCCGACATGTCCGGTCGACCCCTGCCCGTCCGAGGTCGTTCCTTACTACCGTAATCTCGGCATAATCCCAGAAAAGCTCCGCTAAACTCACGGCTCACTTTGAAATGACAAATCGAGTGCTTTTCGCGCGCAACCGGTTTCCGCGGCGGTTTTTTTCATTCTCTTTGCTCTTCGCGCGCTCAGTCGCTTCTCTATCGTCTTCATTAATGCAAATCGCCCTCGTGTGAGCCGACGTCTCCCGTGAATCATTAGAGCGAAAAACTTGTTTCTTCTTCTTCTCGGCGGCCCTTCCGACAAAATTGTTTTTCTGCGCTTTGCATCCATCGATCGAGCATGTTGCGCAGCAGGCTGCTGGCGGCCGCAATGTCCCGTTGGCCCTCCGGGCGACAAGCGAAATCTCACCTAATTTCTCAAGACTCCCGGCGAAAGCGCGGAGTCTCCGTTTTGCGAAAATCGGCCTTTGCCGACGACAAATTAACTTCTCGCCAGAACGTCTTTGGAGCCCAATTGCATTCCGCGAACGAACGCGTTAGGCGAGTTCTTCTTCGGCGACCTTCTCTCTCGAGTCTCTTTCTTGATTAAGCGGACGCGCCCTCCGCTCATCACTCTCGGCGTTGCGCGATCGACTTTTATATATCCGCCCAGCGACGCGATCGATTCTCGCGGGGCGAAGAAGGGCACCGAGGAGTCCAACTTGCGGATCTTTATCTTATCAAGCGTTGTTTCCTTCCCCCGCTTGTTCGCTACCGTAACGGTAGCGAGCGTTTTCTTCGTATTTTCGGCAAACGACGATGAATGCGAAGTTGGCCACCATTTCGCCTTCTTATTCTGACTCATAATCGAAAGGCGCGGTCGTTACAACTCCCGAAGGAGCTTGGGAGGGAGTGAACGACCGCTTTTGATGGTCGACTTCTCCGTTCGAGCTTCCTGTGTGACAATAATTTGTTTTTTCGCTGAATCGCGGGGCCAAAGCGAATTATTCAAATTCTATAACACGTCCCAATCGGGCGTTTAGGTCTCCGAAAACAAATTACCGTTTAGCGCCCCTCCTTCGCTCCTCATAAATGCTTCTGAGGGGCGTCGTACACCTGTCAAGCGATGTTCGAGCACAAAAAGGCGACAAATGGGGCTCCTCCCCTTCCCCCTTTCGCCCCTCGGCACTTTTGTTTTGAATATCGCCGCCGCCGACCGATCGGCGGTGTAAAACGGCGATCGAGGCGCCTTTGAGGTTTGCTCGGCCCACGCCGCGGTCTTCCGATGTCCGTTTTTTTCTTTTTTCGCTTTTGCGTAGTGGAGAACGCTGGAAGCGACGATATCGGATGTCCGCATGCGCGAAACGGATTTGTGACACAAATGAGTGCCTAAGGGAGAGAAAAACGTCATTTTATGAGGATGCGAGGACATCAGCAACCGCGATTAGTCGTTTCCGTGGACGGAAGTGAATCAACGTGGAGGGTGCGCCGCCGATCGGCAGAGGAATCCAGATTCCGCGTCTCTTTCGCCCTAATCCGCGCGCTCGATGCAATTGTCGATCAAACGCGCAAAAAACGTTTATTAACGTCTCCGTTGATGTCTTTCGCGATTTCGCGAATTATTCCGTCGGATTGTGGATTCGGACGCCGCGAGGAAATTTGATACTTTGATTGAGAGGCCATTTTGCAGAAAGCAAAGTATGCGATAATGCTCGCCGATCGTTCGCCTCCGAGAATCGAATACACGAAGAGCGAGAAGGAGTTTCACGAGGAGCAGAAGGCCGACTCGAACAACAACGCCGCCTCAGCGGACTCGACGACAACGATGGAGCGGAAGAGCCTCATCGACGTCGCGACGCTCCTCGAGCTGAAAGGAGTCGTCGCAGAGGATGACGGCGATGAGGACGATTTCGATGAGGAGGAAGCGGAGGATTCAGAGGAGCGTCTGGAGAATTCGTCGAGCCTCGAAAGTCTAGACGCCGATGACGACTTTTTGATGCAAGGCGATGAGATTCGCGCCTCCTCCACCTCGTGCTCCGAGAATTCCTTTGAAATGTCTTCGACGAACTCCTTCGTGAGCACCCTGAATCGCAACGGCGATTCGGGATTCGAAGGCGGCGGAACGGACGCCGACATCTCCGAACGTCGTCGTCCGAGTATCGAAGAAGAGCGGTCGGTGACTGCAGCCGTTTCGTTGGCTCTTACCGTAATCGTTACAGACAAAGCAACACGACGACCACCGACGACGAACCGATGCCGTCGACGTCGACAATGTCGAGTGACGCCGTCGGAGATTGCGCGAATCCGATCGCGTTTCTCTTCGAGGATCGACCGATTCCGAGCTCGTCGCAGTCGATGAACTCCTTCCTCGGGGCGATGACGCACCGGAATCCCGAAAAGTTCCAGAAGATGCGCGAGTCGATCGACAAAGAGGTCAACAGCCTCGACACGCGGCTGCCGTCGTTTGACTTTGACAAACTCGAGAAGCAATTGGCTTCTGCGGCCTTCGAAAGGCAGATGACGGAACGCAAATTCCTCGGAGAGCAGGTAAGGAAGCGTGCACCACTTTTCCTCCCTTCGCCGCTGCCAGTTTTGGCGATTTTCATCGGAAAGGAAAACCGAAATCCGAGTCTTTATTTGTTCTTCGCTAAGATTCACTAATTGAGGCAATTCCGCTTCAGGTTCGGCGACGACTCGCCATGCAGTACGAGCAGTACGCGGACTCTTCGCCTGCGGTCCACACACGTCCGCTCAAGTCGAACCTCGGACAACGGCTGCAGACGGCGATGAATCTGCAGGTGTGCTACATGAACGACTTGGAAGATGAAGAAAGCTCCGACGAAGACGATGACGACGATCGTTGCGTGGTGGAAGACGAGTCGGACGAGGACGACCTCTTTGGAGGGGTGCCGAAGTCAAAATCCGCGCCAAATCTGAAGGCGCGACTTGACGATCGGTCCATAGAGTTGACGGAGAAGCTCGGGGCAAACGCACTCGCAAAAGCGTCCACTTCGAGTGAGTGCACGCATAAAGCGAAGCGGATTTTCGAGTGTTTCAGAAGAACGACTCGAAGTGCTCGAGCGGGAGACGCGCGTGATGCTCGAGAAGGCGAAGGAAGCCGCGCGAATGCAGATGGAACTCGAGAGGAGACCCTTCGTCTTGGCGGAAGCGGACGCCGCCAGAAAGCCCAAGAAGCTCTGTCGCATGCAGCTGTCGCGGATGCCTGTGATGCAACTCCGCGAGATGGTAGACGACCTGAACCGCCGGATCGACGGTAAACTCGAAGAATCCGCATTTTAGACTCCAATCTGGCATTTCAGTGAAGAACAGCGAGCTGGTGAAGTTGCTGATCGAGAGGGACGGACTGCACATGGAACAGGATTCCACGCTCGTCGACATCGAAGACCACGTTCAGTAAGCCACCGGCTACCGCAACCGTATCTGAAGTCCCATTTCAGACACAGCAGCAACCTCGATTCGCTGAATCTCCCTTCGTTCCTCGTCGCGGAGCAGAATCTCCCAAAGCAGACGACGTCTACGCCGCCAAAGTTGCGAATCTTGAAGCGGTAGATACCGTAACCCAGAACCCTCGTTCGATACTGGTGCTCATTGCTATTCGGCTACTGTTTCTCCTAGCAAACTCCGTTTAGTTCTACTGTAAATAAGCACTTTTATTTATTCGAAATCGCCGTGCGATAGCAATAAAGAATTCGTTGCGGTGGGAGCGCCGCAGAGTGACAAATGCGAAGTGAAATATTTATGACCGGCGGACGTTTTCGCGGAAAAAGTGACCGCGCGAGTGATCGATCGCTCATGGGGAACTTCGCTTAGAGTCGCGAGCGAATCGAGAGTGAAAGTGCCGTGCTGATGGACGGCGAAGTGCCGGAAAAAGGGCCGATACCAAAGAGGAAGTGACCCGATGGGGCGCCGGTGCCCTGCTGAAAGAATAAAGACTTTTGGAGCCGTGCAACTACCGTATGCTCGGGCAAAAAAGGCGTCTGGTATAGTTTTTTCAGCTCAAAATTGTTTTCCGCTCGAAGGACTTCAAAGGGCTTTCCGCATAATTGTCCTCGGCGTTGCCGGCCAACGTGGCCGTCACCGCCGTCCATTAGGTCCATTTCGTCTGGTCATCTGGTCGCCGATCGATGCACCTTCCTTCGTCCATGCAAACACCAACAAACGGTAAATGCTGTGTTTACCGCGGCGATTTGCGAGCTCTGCGACCGATGCTCGTAAGCCTTTTGTTGTTCCACCAGCTTTTCGCTTTTTGTGGCCTCGACGGAGGTCCATCGAGTTATTTTTTCGGGTTTTGGCCTATTTGCAACAAATTCCGTTGTTTTGCACGCGTCTGGGGTGTTTTGAAGTGTTCGCGCAGTTTTACCTCACAATCGTAACCTCGAATAGAGACAACGAATGGAGTGCGCGAACTCTGTGGGCCGCTGCTGAACCTCTTCGAACTCGTGAACGGACACTTCTCCTCGAAAGAACAGCAAATACTCACTTCTTCAACGACGTCTTCGATTTCGACGCGTCAATCGCTTTGCGCCTCACGAAGAAGCGAATCGTCTTCCGTTGTTGTCATTTAGACGTCGAAATGTTTGTTTGCGATCGGATTGGAAGCGAGAAACCCTCGCTGAGCACACGATTCGTCTTGCGCAATCGTCCCTATTAATTACGCCTCCCACACGGTCTCGCTTTCTGACTCCGCATCCTCCAAAGTTTATCGGAGACCTACCGTACTCCCCTCCACCAAATGCAAAAGTTGTTTTCGCGCCCTCGCCTCTTCGCGAAAACAGAAAATGTCAACGAAACTGACAAAAACAGTTCGGATCGGCTTTAGCAATTCTTCGAGACCGGTATCCCCGTCCCGAGGCACCTCCACCTGACCGCTTCGGGCCCGCTGCGTCGTCGTTCATTGTTTGTTCGGTCGAGCGAGCGACAAACCCTCTCGCGAACTAATTAGATTCCCGATTTATTCATCGTTAGATCTCCGTCGACTCATCGTTGCGAACATCAGTTGGCGCGAACGGACTTCGACAGTCCTCGCGACAACCTTGAGATCTCTCAAGTGGCCGCTGAATGTTGCTTTCCGTCCTCTCGGTCATTTCCTTGTGCGCGTAGTTCCTCTCTGCACTCCCGCGCACCTCTGAACCACGTGTGCCGCCGATTCCTTCCGACCGCTCTTGACCCTTCCTTCCCCATTTTTTCGCGATTTGCAAAACTCGAACGTGTTTTATTGTTCGCCCGTTTGCAGAGAGTTCACGATCTTCATTGAATCGTCCTGCGCACTCTCGGAATGCCCTCAACGTCGCCAGTCGATTCGAGTGGAGAACGCGCGGACTACAGCACCTCTCAACAGCTCGACTCTCTTCTCGACTTCGGTTCCAAGGCGCTAAACGGAATCGTCGCTAACATGGGAACTCCGGCGAACGATGCCTCAGGAACTCCGTCACATGAACCACGATCCTCTCCTCTGGCGTCAATCGCTTCGATGCTCACGGGAGGAGGCGGCGAGGGCGGAATGTGCTTCAAAACTTGTGGAATGGAAGACATTCAATTCGCCGCAGTGGTAAGCAAATTACGCTCCAGGCGAAGAGCGCAACAGAAGTAAAACAAACGAAACAATTTTCCATTTTCAGAAGGCCGGCGAACTCTTCATTAGCCTTCGTTTTTGTGCCTTAGTTTTAACGGTCATCACCGTATTCTGCATGCTCACTCTGACCGTCGCCATTGGCTACTGTCTTCTCCGGAACAAGGTGCGCGTGGATGATTCAAGGCAATCGTCCCCGGAGGTCCACCTTATCGGGAGAACGCTCTCAATCTTCGGTGCGAAGAGCGAGAAGCCGCCACCTCCTTCAAAGGAAATCAACGACTCCGAAAAGACGACAGTATGAATTTGACTCGGTTTGATAGATTACTTGTATATTGGCCGTCGTGACACATGCAAATCTTAATAAATAGTCCTAATAAACAGAACAAAGCGCCCTTTGGACTCTGTCTGTCAAAAAGAGGCAAAGTCGTCATCGACGATTCGAAATCGATTGATCGGAAGTGTCATGACGTCGATTCGTTCGTTTTTCGCTTCTCGCGTCGGGCCGGCGTGCCATTTCGAATGTAGAATTCATGCGCGGAGGAAGGAAAGCACAGAGGAAGCCAACTCTTGTCTGTGCTCTCCGAAAAAGCTGATAGCAGCTCCCTTTCCCGTCAATGTAGAATCTTCTGCTCGCCAAATGGACTTTTTCAAACGATCGTCGATTCGACTGATCCCGAAGCGATCGCCCTCGCTCGCTCAAATCAATTTCAACCCGCCGCGTTTTGTATTCGCGCGAATCTCCTGGCGCTGACTTCTCGATGAATCTGTAAAGAAGAAAATTCGCGGCGTCGCTGCGCTTTCCATAATTATTACCAGCAAGAGACAATCAGCTGAACATAGCCGATTTATTGAAACCCCATTGTGATACAATCGTCGCGAAGAAATCAACTCGCGCTTTTTGTCAGCCTTAAGCTTTGCTGTGCGTCTTTCTGTTTTCGTTTTCGTTTCAACTACCGTATTATTTCTTTAAATTTCATGAATATTAAGCACTGATTTTTCTGGTTCTGCTTGATCGTTGATTGTGTCAGAATTTGCGCGGTCGTATAGTTTATCGTCTCTTTTGATAGCGCCGATGACCTTCTTCTTTGTCAAGGTGCTTCTACTTTCAGGAGCTTATTCCGTGTTGTCTTATCTTTGATACGAGCTTTGTTTTGTTAGCATTAGTCATATGACTTGGGCACGTTTTATTATTTAATGAGGCGTACGAAAGCACGTTGTGATCGTTTCGATCTGGAAATCCGTCGTAAAATTATTCCTTACACACTCTTACTTTACTATTCAGGTTAAATACTGTGATTGTGCGTCCAGTATGGGTCTTCGCCCGCATCACTTCACTCTATATTGTTGTTCGTTGTTGTGTGCGACGCTTGTGAGAGAGGCAGAGCGAAGACGAGTGTGACACGGCTGTGGCCGGTGATCGGCGGTTCTTCGTCGATGGTAATTTTGATTCGTTCTTCTAAGTTTTCTCTGTTAAATAATCTGTTTTATTTTTATTGGATGTTAAATGTTAATATTGTAGTTTTCCGGGTCTTTCGCCATATGTTTGTTCAGAAGTGACGTTTAGCGACAAAAGCCGAATATTTATTCGTCATTCGGTATTAATTATTTTTATACTACACGTCCTGAATGTGATTTCGCCTTTGATGTATATATTGTTATTTTATTCATTGAGGTCGCGTGAATTTGTATTTTTTGTAATAGTTGTCTTTTCTTTCCATTCCAACTCGCGATGCGTGACATTTCTATGCGTTGTTTGATGAACTGCTTTCAGATGCCTGTTCTCGGATTCCTTTCAAGCAAGCAGCGAACACCTACCGAGACTATCAAGCAGCTGAAGTCAGGACTTATTCTTATTGAAAAAGGCGACAACAAGAACTTGAAGTCTGGTGCAGATGAAATTGCAAAAGGACTTCAGTCGATGAAAGGTATTATTTATGGCCAGGAAGGCCAGGAGCCAAATACCGAACTAGTCGCTCAACTTGCACAAGAAACCTACAATAACAACATACTTCAAAATCTCATAAAAAATTTGTCAAAATTGGATTTTGAGTCGAAGAAAGATGTAGCTCTTATTTTCAACAATCTACTTCGCCGCCAAATAGGCACACGTTCTCCGACGGTCGAATACTTGGCTGGAAGACCAGATACATTATTTCTTCTTTTGAAGGGGTTAGCGCACTTGTTGGTTGAACAAATAATGTTATTAATTTTTAGATACGAGACCCCTGAAATCGCTGTTTCCTGTGGACAGATGTTGCGGGAATGCTTCAGGCACGAGCACTTAGCAAAAGTCGTTCTCCAACACCCAGACTTTTATTTATTTTTCGAATATGTCGAAGTCTCTACTTTCGACATTGCTTCAGATGCGTTCTCGACGTTCAAGGTAGTTTTGTTATTTTGAAGGTCTCAAGTGAGCTTGGATTTAGGATTTGATAACGAAGCATAAGGCGCTCTGTGCGAAATACTTGGAGGAGAATTACGACAGTTTTTTCGTTTCGTACCAAAAATTGCTCAACTCTGAAAACTATGTTACTCGGCGCCAGTCTTTGAAGCTTCTGGGAGAATTACTGCTTGATCGACATAATTTCAATGTCATGACAAAATATATCAGCAATCCAGAAAACTTGAAACTGATGATGAATATGTTACGAGAAAAAGCCGCAGTATTCAGTTCGAAGCCTTTCACGTCTTCAAAGTAAGAGGTTTTTCAGTTATTTTTTACAACTATTTATAGGTATTTGTTGCCAACCCTAACAAACCGAAGCCCATCGCTGAAATTTTGCTGCGGAATAAAGAAAAGTTGGTCGAATTCCTGGCAACGTTCCATACGGAGAGAACAGACGACGATCAATTTAATGACGAAAAAGCATATCTTATCAAGCAGATTCAGGATATGAAGACGCCTATTCCGTGCCTAGTAACTCCGTCTGAAACAAGTCAGTCTCCGTAGTATACTGGTGGTCTCTCTCTTTCGCTGTGATAACTACGTAATTTTGTAACTGCTTGTCCATTCTCGAAATATGCTTTGCAATTAGGGTCAATAATATCAAGTTCTTGTACTCTGTACGTGGAAACTTTTTATTCTCATTTCGTGTAACTGTTTTGTTGAATTTTTAAGTTAAAAATTGTATCATAATTATTGTAATAAGAAAGCTATGTTCACCAATCCTGTGCTTGCGTATAAGAGACATCAGCAGTTTCAGTTCTGGATTGCCTGCATCTTTAAGTACATCGGCGCTATGCGGAATCTATGCTACTTTTCACACGTTTTGTGATGTAACGCATTCTTCTCCAAAATTCAAATAATCCGCCAAACATCAGCTGCGATGGGTCCCGTTTGTCTTTGTCGATGCCGTTATTCTCATTCTTCCGCGATTCCTCCACTTTCACGGGCCTTCGCCGCTGGAGAAACTTTCAGAGCTTTCTTCACCAGCGACCTGGACTACGCCTATCGCAGCACTCACCCTAGATCCTCTATTTAAAGAGATGAGGATCGATGTGTACCACAGCGCGACTCGTTGCCTATCGCTCTGGACGGCCTATTTCCAAAAGGCATCTTCCCTTGCGGCGGAACAAGGTTCCCCTTCATTTTTTCGCACGATCGACAAGAAATCCAAGTTTTTCATCGATATATTCGCTCGAATCAAAGCATTTCGGTTCGGATTGCTTCATTTGTCGATAGAATGTTATTACCCAACATTGCTTTCCAGAAGGAAACCGCTGAAACGGCACCATTTAAGCTCATTAAGCTCATTTAAGCTGCACCTGGATCTATTTCATCGGGTTGTGTGTTGTAACTTGCGATTTGATTTCGTGTGATTGCGAGAATAGAAACTCTTTACTAACTGATCGAAAATGTACAAATAGACCGTCGAACTGAAGGGTCAGAACGTTTTCGAGTTCGGAGGGCGTCGAATGTTCAGCGGAGTGTTGGATGGAGTGTCGTAAGGGTCGTTGGAGATTACCCTGCGCACGGATTCGGCATCAGCATTTCGGATCGACGCTTTGAGTTCGCGGGCGAGTGCGACGGAGAGGACGATCTTGTCGACTCCGGTGCCCACACAGCTTGAGTGCTTTGGGCCCAAAAACGGCGACTCGTGGTAGACCATAAGTCCGTTGCCGCTGTTACAGTAACTGAAGGAACGTGTCAGCGCCAAAACGAATCCGAAGGACTTACCGTAGCGTCTGAATGTTGTCGCGCGTGATTTTGGGCAAAAACTCGTTCTTCTTCTTCCACTTGCGGTTGAATCTGGAGAGACAGTCGAGATGCGCGATTACCTCCCTCCTGATGCGCGTGTTGCAGGCGCTGAAGTGGATTCTCGGTTAGGTGCTCAAATAGGTGAATTGGAGTTACCAGTAAATAGGAAGGCGGCACACGGAGGAGAGTACGGTAAGAACCGAAACAAGGTCGCTGCTGTAGGTGTAGAAAGGTCGCAGCTGTGGAGTGAGAAGCGACTCGACGTCGACGAACTCCCACACGGAGACGATTACGTTTAACAGATTTGAAATCAAATACGTGAAAGTCACGGCCAGCAGCATCCGAGTGGCTGCTCTTATGGATCGCTAAGCGCACGCTGTGAGAGAAGAATACGGTAGTGACGGTGTTACCCGGTGTTCGGAGGTGGCGAATCGGAAGAGACGCGCACCGACGTGCTGCTGACGGAGACGCGCGACGATTTGCACGTTGAAGTAGAGGCAGAGGAAGAAGGGGAGGAAGATGGTGATGATGTTGCGGAACCAGAAGCGATACGCGGTCTTGTAGGGCTCCGCGTTGCTCCACTCCGCCATCACCGGCACGTAGCCCGTAACCCCCGTGCAGTTTCCGTTCTCGATCACCTGCATCTCGAAGTACATCGGCGCCTTTGAGACGAGCGCGAAGCCGACGGCGAGCAGCGAGATTCCGACTCGATGAGATTTCTTCAGCTGCGAGCGGATTTTGGAGATCGTCAAGTAGCGTTCCATCGTGGCCGCCGTGATGAGAAGTGCGGAGGCGCTGATGGCGACGTGGCTGATCGCCAGCATCGGACGCATGTAGGCCCACCACGCCAGCGCTAGAAACGTGCTCTCGAAGTAGTCCATGAACAGATTCACCGGGAACATCAGAATGTACGACGCTGAAAGCGATTCGTTGCTCGAGAGTACTGTAGTCATTTAGCTGGATTTTCAACATTTTGCGGTTTTTCGATGCTCGTGTCGTCATAACGATTGCGTGCAACTGGAGGCGCATCGCCCGGACGACCGATGTGCACCTCCAACGCACTTCCTTATCGTTATTTCCAAGGGACACAGCGACATTTGAAAAGTGCACTTTCAGTTGGGGAATACGGTACAAACAATGATTTTAGGGTTTCACCGAGAAAATCCGCCCTAAATGCAATCGCCAAGTGTCAATTTCTGGAAATCCCACCTCTACCGCAGTTTTCAGAGATCGTAGTTTGTTTTGTTCGCAGTTAAGTCTAAAATGCGATTCTGCGCCGCGCGTTTCGCGCTATAAAAAGAGATTTCACTAAGCTTCATCCGCCGGCTCCGTGATGAGAAAAACGTTAATTTTCCAGCAAAACACTTATCAACGTTGTTTTCGCCCGCGAAAGGTCGCTATTTGGTCACCTTTGTGAAAAGAGTCCGAATGCTACGGAGGAAACGACGATTCTGACATCAACGGCGCCTCCGAAGCGACGGAAACAAACATTTAATGGCACCCGGGGCGCACTCGACGGCGAGAATTCGATTAGCGACACCAGGAGTTGCCGTCGAGAATCCCCTCCGCGGATTCGCGGCACCGCGCGGAGGAAGCGGACGGAAAGTTCTCTCGGATATCCGTCGGCGCTCATTACCGTGAAGGCGACCGCTGATTGACACAACACGTCAGCGGCACTTTGTTGTTTTTAATGCGGGAAGAAACTCGCAAAGTGAGTTTAGAACCTACAACAGCTGTGCCCTTTGCCGCCGCCGGTTGATTGCTTGCGTCGTTCGACCCGAATCTTCGCCTCGGGGAGAGTAGGAGCAATCGAATTTCTTTCGAAATGGCATCTCGAGTGCAAACAATTCAAAAGTGTTTCTTCTCAATGAAGCGAGAAAGTTCCGCGCTCCTATCCGCAGATCCGCAGATTACCGCTTTTCTGCTGCCGACGTGTATTCCGTTGAACGCGCGCTCCGACGGAATATCGTAGTCCAATTGCTGCCGCGGCGACCAGTGGCGGTCGCTCCGCGAGCAATCTTGTCGATTCTCAATCGGGATTCGCGTCTGCTGAGTCAACGTTTCCACGAAAACATCACGTCGCCTTCAGCCGTTTACATAATCCAAGTTGACGTTTATTTCGCGTTTCCGACGTTTCCGCGCGCGACAACAAATGGACGCGATCGCGCACTAATGAAACAACAGCGTCGCTCGCTGTAAGTCGAGCCTTGCAAACCCTCTTGAAAGGACGCAAAAACGATTTTTGAGTGATCTTTCTTCGCTTTAATTAGGATGCTAGCGCTCCCCTGAGGCAAACTGAGCGCCTTCATTACTCGAACGATCACTTCCGCTGTGGCACTCGGATTTCACGAAAACCGAGCGTTGAGGAGCGGGACGAGATAAATTATTCACAAAACCGAGTTTACCTGCGAGGAGAACGTCGATGAGCGCGAGGAAGGTGAGGTAGACGAGGTGCGAGGCCCTGTGATGTGAGTTCTTGATGAGAATCACAAAGAGGAAGAGGTTGAAGGCGATGGAGATTGCGGCGAGCGCGGAGCCGATGAGGGCGACGAGAACTAAGCGGAGCGACTCCGGAGCAATCACAGAACAGTGCTCGAGCCACCAGTCGTCAGCGTCGGAGCTCGGCGCGATGACCGATAGCTCCACTGGAGGATCCATTCTGCAAAAGACGCCAAAATAGAAGATGCAAAGTTGCGGTGGAAATACTCGCAAGCGATAAATTACTCGAAGGAGCGAACTGGAAGGCGGATCCCTCGCCCGAAGTCGCACGATTGAAGCGAACCAATTGATTGAATATGGCGTAAATTGGAACAGACGCCAAACGGCAAAAAGCGCCTGAGGACTAGTGGAGGGTCGCCTGATTGATGCTTCTCCACGACTCTCGGGAGGTCCTCTTAGTTTCAGGCACGGAAGGTGAGCGCAAAGGGACGCCGTCGGCCGAAGTCGACTCGCGGTTGAGTGAATCGTCGCAAGGAGTCGCGCGCTTCAACCAGGTGGACGTGAAAGGGGGAGGGTCTCTCTAGAACCCTCAAATGTATGCAGATTGAAGTGCGCAGAACGACAAAGGACACAAACTTCGGCCAAGTTGAATGAGCGGAGAGTTCGGATCACTTCCTTATGAAAAAACGTTCCGCGCAACGTGCACCTCGTCAACCTTTATTCTTTCGCCTCTCTTTGGGAAATGAGATCGCGGGAATGTAAGGGAGGCGCGCGAGGAGGGGGAGCGACAGCAGTGGCCCTTGGTTGGCGATGCTTCGCGGACGCATCCGAGATTAAGACAATACGTGCGGCCTGATCAAGGGTTAAACAAGATTTGGAGTGGCAAGGAACGGAAATTCGGTGAAAGCGCAGACTACGGTCGTTCGAGGACAGCGTAAAGTCAATTAGACACGTTCTCTTCACACTTAAATCGTCAAATTTTGGAGACGACGCCTCGCGCGTCGGGCGATGGGACAGCGGATCCTTAATTGACCCGGCGGCCAATTCGTCCTCAACTTCCACTCACGCGCATCTTTTGTTTTCCATTTGTTCACACGCACAACAACAGAACTGCGAGTTTCATCAGCCCACGACGCAAGGCGCAGCCGCCGTCCGACTGTTTCGCCCTGCAGACGCGGTGTCGACGCACCGACACGGATTGCAAGGAATCAACAGCGAATCCTTTGCTAAATTACGTCAGAGGCGCAGGATTACGGTGGACTGACGACGGTCGGATTAGATAATACGATGTAAGAAGATTCCACGTTGGCGCGCGTCTACCGTAATCTCGCGAACTCATTTGTTTGATAAAAACAGCTGCACTTTCAGAAACTCAATATCCTTCGTTCACTCCGCTTTAGTCATCAGGTTTCGCTCTCGAATCGCAAGTTCTCGGAAACTTGGCCTAATGGCTCTATTCACCAAACATTTCAATGACCCGGAACACCGCAATCTCAAAACCGCACATTTGACTAGAAACATAGGACGTGCGAAGTCTAGAATAATTCATGAATGAGAGGACACATGAGCAGACTGTTCGCCATGATTTTTCCATTAACTGATTGAGGGTGAACTTTGTCTAAACCGAGAAGTTGTAACAAACGCGCAATGAAATGTCCGAGTGCAAACGAGCCGCACGTTTCCACTCTCCGCCCTTTTTTCTCTTAAAGTGTGATGGAAACCAATTAATTGGAGTTCGATTACGCGATGATGTTGTTATTCATCCTAAACTCACGCGTAACTCAAAAGGGACCCACATGAGACGTATTGTATATTATTATTATTCCGTATTGTACACACAACAACAATATAAATAGAAGTAATTTTAAACAAGTAGTTACAATGTGGGCAAGCAATCGAATCTTACTGCCCTAAGGCGATTTCGAGTAAAATTGGCTTTGAATAAGTGGATCTTACGCACAATACATGGTGTATCACAATGCAACCGAAAGACGTACAATTGAGGGGAATTCCTTCGGTGTTCATTCAAAACTGAATGCATCACTCATCTTTGCTCCTTGAATTTCCAGTTGTGACTCGATAGCCTGCAAAAGCTCAGGAGGCGAAGGAACCCGGCCGCTTTCCATCTTTGACCAAATTTGCGCTTCTCCAACGTAAATTTCAAATGCTCCTGTAGACATCATACTGCTTTCAATGGTGTTCGACAGCATAAAGATCATAAGACAAGCGGAAAATTTGTTTGTGAACATCCAGTTGGCAATCGCGGGAGTCTCAATCCCCAAGTTAGGGAACGGATTGCGGCCAGAAATAATCATAACAATAATGATGATCTTGCTGATGCCAACAAACTAAAACAGACTACATACATAACCTTCCTCAGCTGTAAGTCATACCTGCGCAACAAGGGCGCGCATCTGAGTAGGAGGATAATTGGCACCATCAACTTGAATCGAAGGATATTTCTCACGGATAATGCGCGCAAAATCTTCAAACGCCTGACGATAACCACATGATACGCTGAAACAAACAAATAATCCTTAGGCTAAAATCAAACGACAACTTACCAGTACGAAAATCTAACCGGAGGAAGATCAGAACTTGTGCTAAATTTTGTCGGAGGAGAGAAATGAGACTGTTCTGACCCGCGAATGAGAATTTCTTCATCGTGCTCGGCAATTTCCGGATCGTCTCCGAATTCTTTGAAATCAGCATCATCGTCGTTTGGAGCGTGGTTGCCGTTGGTGAAGATGTCCTTCACCGACAGCAAAGTAATGAAAAGAAGAAATATGGCTTGATTCTTGTTCATCATAACCCGTCCGAACGAATTCTGAAAAATAAAGATGTGATCGCGATTTAAATATTGCTTTTTCAAGCCGCGTAGAAGTACCAGCACGTTCTCAGATACATTAAGATTTTTTGGGAAGCGAGTCGAAATGCGGAATCCCCCGAATGCATGCATCGCGAATAAAATGGGGAGTTGTGAAAGAAATTGATCGCAGACCACTTGCCGTAAAAGCTCATTTTTGGTCAATGCACCGTGGTTGCCCACCAAGTGAACAGGCGCGTCGAGAAGAGACCACAAATACATAAGAAACAACTTTGGACCGAACTTCCTGATAGTGAACGCAGAGTGTACGGTGAAAAGTGGTTGTCACGATCACAAACAGCCGCAGGCAGCGCGCGCGTTTCGTTTCCTCTGACCGCTGAGATAACTTCGACGCCTTTGCAATTTCTCGGTATTTGCAACGAGAACCTGTTGTAGATAGGGGTAGGGCATCTGAGTCACGTTTGATGGATGGCGGTGGAGAAAAGACAACGCCACGCATCGCCGAGGCCGGAAGGAGCTGGTCGATCGAGCCAGCGATGGGCGACATGGGCCAACAAGGCCTTCTGAAGAACCTTCTACAGGAGGCGTCGTCGACGAATCACTTGGAGGTCGAGGAGAAGGAACTTAATCACGAAGAGATGCAGCTTCAGAGCATGATTGATAACTACGTCCGTCACCAGCAGCAAATGCAACGTTCCAACGGCGCAGTCGCGGACAATAACGACGATCGGTGAGTTGATTGTGAAAGATCGCTTTGTTTATTCGATTCCAGAAGGTATCACCGACCTTCCGCTTATTCGGCACCCCCCATGAGTCACTCGCAGCCTTGCCTTTTCACATCCGATCAGCAGAAAATGGTCGAAGTCGCCAATCATATGGTGCACCCTCCTCCTCCACACCCCGCCGCCGTCAACGCGCAACTGCCTGCAAGTGTTTTAAAGCCGCAGTCCTTATCGGATGCCCCTCCGGAGTACCATGAGGAGAACATCAACGCTGCGTGCATAGATGGAACGAATATTCAGCGCATCATTCACGCCCTGCGTGAAGAAAACACGAAACTTCGACAGCAAGTGGACGTTCTCGGAAAAAGGTCTGCAAAGCTGCAGCAGGTAACTGGGGGCGCAAAACGCCGTTTGAACATTCGCTTTGTTTGCAGCTGGAATCTGCGTATGAGAGAATCGAGAAAGAGTACGAAGACGTAATCGGCCAGCGGCAGAAACAAGAGAATCTCGAGGCTGCTGCGATGGCTGAAATCGAGGCTGAAATGGGGAGAGTTGTCAATGAGAACATGCTTCTACGGCAGCGAATCGTCTTCATCACTCATCAGCAGACCACAAACCCTCATATGGATCACGTGGACCAGGTGGCGAAGCTCAACATGTTTATCAACGATTTGATCACCCAAAGTTGGTCGCAGTCGAAAACGGAGACTTTTCCAACCACGCGTTTTCAGACAAGGAAATTCGCGAAAGAGACGAACGGCAGCGAATCGAGATCGAAGCGCAGCGAGTGACTCTCGATGAGCAGAGAACGCACATCGACATCCTGGAGAAAGCTGTGCGAAATGCACAGGATCGAATCGCGAAAAAAGAGCAGCAGGCGGTGGATGCTGCTGCCGTCGTGGACCGAGCTAATCACTTACAGAAGATAGTTGATGGTCTCACCGAAGAGAAGGAACGTCGCGAAGAGGAACACAAAAGGGAACGAGCTCAGTTTGAGATGGAACTGACGCAGCTCAAGATGAAGGCAAAGGTCAGTTTTGGTGCGTTGTGCGGGCTGACTCGTCGTTTATAGGATTCTGTAGCACTCGGGTTGAAGAAGAACAGCGGAGAAGAGTCGCTCGGTCGTTTAAAGAAAACAATCCACCAGAAAGACGAGAAAATTACGAATCTTGAACGAACTGTCATGGAACTGGACAAAAAGCTCCGTGAACAGATTCGAAACAATCACACTGAACACGAAGCTGGCCTTCTCGAACTGTTTGTTTGATCTTTTATAAAGTATTTCATCAAGTTTCTACCGTTTCAGGACAGAAAAAGTGCACAAGTTAGAAGTGGAAAAACTGGAAAAAGAACGGATGATAAACGACCTGATCGAAGAGAAAAGTCGGACTCTTGAACGAGAGGATCAGCGCAGAGCTCTAGATGCCCGAATCCGAATGATGGAGCAAGAAGCCGCTGTAGCGCGAACCACGTCTTCTTTCGACGCCGCCATTCGGATGGAGGAGCTGCGACAGAAGATCGCTGAACGTCGTGGATGGTCTTCTGGAATGCGAATGCGCCCGAGAACGGGAATCATCGCCACTCACGCCAGAACGTCTTCAAATGGAGTCAGCACTCTTGCGATCGACCCCGACGCCATAGGCGATCATCAACGCGCCTTCTCAGGCCCTTCGATTCTTCGACCGAACACCAACGCAACAATTTCAAACAACTTCAACAACGACTACGTTTACCGAATGCATCTTGGCGACGGTCCCAAGGATGAGATTTACGTTTCCGCGCCAACACATTCCTCCGTTCCAATTGGGGACGTCAGAACCGCTGCCGAATACGTCGCTGACCGTAATCCGACGTTCTTGACGCATCGTTTCCAACAGCAGCAACAACAGACCACCGGAGGAAGTTGCTCGTCGAACACATCTTCAATCCACTCGAAGTCCTCTTCCGAGGCCGATGACGA
Organism: Steinernema feltiae; assembly: GCA_007213375.1. NCBI lineage: Eukaryota > Metazoa > Nematoda > Chromadorea > Rhabditida > Steinernematidae > Steinernema > Steinernema feltiae. The sequence continues at coordinate 106,967 of MQUG01000170.1, forward strand.
TTCGCCTCGATACCACGCGTCGGTAGTCAAAACTCAGCAACCTACCAGTTGGGACGTGTGATTCCCAGAACACTCCATAGAAAGTGCCTTTCACCGGTACAACCCACTAATCATAACGGCATAATCAGTTCAGCCTTTGCACCCTTTATGCGGGTATGTATGTGTCTTTGCCCCACGCGCCTTGAAAACTTCATTTAATGCTCAATGAATAAAGTTTATTTACAGAAACTGATCCTATGTGGCTAGATATGTCTGAATCTGGACAGAAGAGATCTATGGAAGGCACTCGCATTGATTGTTGTGATTAGAAGTATATGGTGGGAGGACCGCCCCGGGTCGCCGATACAGTAACCGGCACGAGGTGCGCGCCTCGGATGCGCGCAGGCGAAGCAACCGAAGTAGACGCGTAGACGTCGGCGACTTCGCGATCTTTCTCTTCACTTGGAGCGACCGAGGGAGAGTAGCGCGACTTCGAATGGGATGACCTCGCCGAGGAGCACGTGCGGCTTTCGATTTCCGTGGGCACTGAGCCGCTGATGACGACGCCGTTGTCGCCCGTCTTGCTCATCCAGCACACCTTGTTGCGGCGCGCGTTTGTCATACTGTAAGTGGAAATCAGCGATGAGTTTGTTGTGGCGTGGCCTACCAGGAGATGCAACGACGCACCAACATGAAGACGATAGTGCAGAAAAGCACAACGAGAAGCGCACCGATGGCAACGGTGAGAATGACGGTTGTGGTGAACACGGCCGTGTTAAGCGAATTGACGACTACGGTAACGAACTGTCGATGGCCTGCCGTGTCCTCCGCTAACACGACCACTTCATAGACGTCGGGTTGTCGCGTTAGGTCGAACTGTGGAACAGCAGCACGATGACTCAACATGCCGTCGTCGTCGATATCGAATGTACTGTAAAAGGGTATTTGTACGTGCAGTGAGCGACTCAACGAACGATTGGAAGTTGAGGAGACGGTAGACTACCGTGTCATCCTTGTCGGCGTCCGTAGCGCGCACTTGACCGATTAGATTTCCGTTTTTCATTTCGAATAAATATTCCGCTTGATCGAATTCGGGGAAATGCGAGTTGGTCCGATCGACCGCGAGCTCTAGTCGCGACCACCCACGCTGAAGGAACATCGTGTCGTTGGATGCTCTTAGACGTGCACTCACCGTCTTCCCGTCAGTTGCGCTAATCTTGAACGCGTATTTCTCCGCAGTCAACGGCGATTTTAGGAAAATTCGCCCCGTCCTCTCTTCGATGCGCAGAACGTCACCTTCGTCGTTGAGGATACTGTAGCGGAGTCTGCTGTTGGTGGAGGTCGCGCGCACGCGCAAAATCTCTGAGTCGATTGGAATCGCCGAAGTCACCTGAAGTGCGTTTCGGTCGTCTTTTGTTTTTGGTTGTCCGGGGACAAAGAATTCGACGAAATGGTCGACTGTACGAGTGCTCGGAGCGTCGCCACTCACGTACACTTCCCTAACTCGACAATTCTCCGTGTTTGCACTCGGTTTCGAGGGCCACTTGACGGTCGGTCACTCGCGGACAGCCGCTTTGCTTGTTTGTTTGTTTCGGCATCAAACGGAGTCGACGAGTGACCGTTGCTGACGTCCAAAGACGTCAAAAAAGGAAATGAACGAGGAATTCCCACCTGGATGGAGTAGAGCGAGTGCTCGAACTCGATCGACGATTGCTCCGCGATCCGCAGCATCGCAGTCGCTGCGCGCTCCGACCGATCCGTTTGAAACGCCTAGAATCACCCGAAATTCACTCAGCACTTCGCCGTGTCACTAACGTGGACGAGGAGAGTTGTGGAGATTACGGTATCGTTGAGGAGACGCACAACTCCTTTCGAGTCAATCGTGAAACTCTCGTGGTGAGCTGAAATCTACCGTAACCCACTGGACCGGCGCGCTGCGCTCACCTCCTGAAAGTTCGTAGCGGATCGGGGCGTTCAGAGTGTCGCCGTCCTTCGCCTTTATCGGCTCCGGAAGAACTTCGAACGCGTTTTCCTGCATTGAGTTCGCGTAGTAACTCTGGCTCCCGAAGACCGGATTCTGGTCGTCGATGTCGAGTACGGTGACGTGTAGGGAGACTGTGGACCTCAGTTGCGGAGTCCCCGCGTCCGATGCTTCGATTTCGACTTCAAACTTTTGAATCTTCTCAAAATCGACGCGACCACCCACGACGATCACCGGGCGAGTTGGATCTGGGATGACGAGGTACTCCGCTCCCCTCGTGATTCGGTAGTTCACGTAGCTGTTGGGCCCGGGTTGGTCGTCGTCGGTCGCCTCAAAGTCCACGAAGACAATCGTATCCTTCGGCAGCTCCTCCGGCATCTGAATACGGTACTCGGATTGGTCGAACTGGGGAGCGTTGTCGTTGACGTCCTTCACGGTCACGAAAGTTGAAATGTTGAGTTGCGGAAAGGTTTTGTCGTCGAGAGAGCGACATTGAACGACGATTTCGAGTTTGTTTGACCCCTGAAAGCCAAAAGACGCGTGATTCGGGCTGAAGAGAAGCGGACTCGCCTTCTCCCGGTCCAACTCCTTCTTCAGAATCAACTTCTTCGCGGCCGCGTTCAGCTCGACGACGTCTTCTTGTCCCGGTGCGAGTTTGAGTTGAATGTTCGCGTCGGGACCAAACGATCTTCCTATTACGGGCAATTCGGCGAGCGTGGAGCCTAAAAACTCACGAGAGGAATGTTTGTTTTCACAAAAAGTGAATGGAAACGGGACGATCAACTCACCTATCTTTAGGTTCTCGAAGACCGACACGTACACCGAGTTGCGGTCGTTCTCGAGAAGGCAACAATCGGCGATCGAGGCGCCGAGAAGGAGCGCGCAGAGCAGCAGGAGGCAGAAATCACTGGGAGACTTCATCTCGGCCGACGGAGCGCATGAAGATTGCTGGAACTGAAGAGGAGCTGGTGTGAGGGGCAACCGGTCGAGGGAAAAGTAAAACGATTCAATTAGAGGCAATAAGCAGGTAGGCGCGCGGTCCAGATGACCTTGGGGATCTCGGAAGGTCGCGGAAGACGCGAAGCACGCGGTGAATGCGGTGAATTAGCCGATGGGACGCAGAGGTGAAGCTAATCAGTTGTAATTGTGATGTTGGACATCGCAAAGACGATTAAACGAGCGAGGGACGACGTGATGACCCGCGGCCGGCGGAGAAGGAAACGCGAAGCGCCGCCCCGGCCGGTTGTTGCGCGATTAGTCAAATTTCGAGGAGCGAAGATTACGAAGAAACTTGTAGGATTTGAGATATCCTCTTGAGCAGAGTGCTCACGGGAGTGTTTGCGCTGGCCGAGTGGGATTAGAGATGGACGGTGGAGGTGTGGGGCGGCCGCTGGTCAAGCCGCGCGAGGGAGGTGACGGGAAAAACAAATATTTTGTAAATTTTGGAGGGAAAGGGCGTCGATTCTCTAAGGCACTTGACTCACAATGAACACACGAGTTGTGAAATGCGCACTATACTCTTGACATCGCAAAAAAGAACCGCATATACGGTAGGGCACGCCTGCAGCATGTGCAAGTCGGTGGTCTCAGCACGATCTTGTCCCTCGTTCTTCAACTTGTGCGTAGCGCATTCCACCCGTCTAACGATGCGCGATTCTCACGCTCCATTCGCTTTTCGGATCCTCGGGATCCGCTATCCGCACTGACCACCGCCATCCTCCCCTCAAACGAGTTTCCCCCGCACGTCTGCGTTCCCACACCGCGTGTGCTGCAGCGAGTGTTTCCGAGTGAATTAAATCATAAACGATCGCGACAAATTGCGAAACACCGCGGACGTCCAACGTAATTCCTTCATTTTCGCCGAAAGCGGCGTTGCGTTCCGAGAAAAGCGCGCGGATCTCCTTTTGTGCAAATTGAAGTGACGTTTCAGCGAAGATCGCTTGATCCTCGCCGTGTCGATCTGCGCTCTGAGGATACTTCTCCATTTCGTACGGAAATCGGAGATCAAAGCTCTTTTTTCGCGCTGTACAGTGCGAAAACACCGATTCGTCGCCGCGGTCGTTCGTTTACCGAACCGCCGACTGAAATTCGAGAAGACTTGGAGTCGCGTGCGGAGATCCGTGCCTTCCCCGCGCCCACCCCTCGGAGCTCTGCGGTCCCTCAGGTGATCGCGAGCAACCAACGAACACTTTTTGAGCGAATCACAACTTCTGCTAATCTCCTGAAAGCCCACACACGTCGTCCTTTTTCAGCCGCTCAATAAGCCTAATTGAGCTCTATAAATCACTTCGCGGCGAATGCGATTGCGGTGGCGATAAGTTTTTTTTGTGCTCTCGCGGGCCACCAATTAGCCCCAGGACAGCTGCGGAAGTCACAAATCGCATTTATTTGACTTGGAAATACTCGTAAGCAAATCTTTCGTTCACCGTAATCGGCGCACTTTCGAAGTGCACTTCGATATCGAAAAGCAAATGAAAATACCCATAAATCCGAGAGTTAATCTACAATCGCAGAGGTCACAGAAAGGTTTCTTTGTGAAGCACGGCGTGCTGCATCGACGGGCGCACTTCCAGCGCCAAGTCGTCCCTGGTGGAGAGTGGAGGCAGAAGGTCGTTGCTGGCGACGTCCATCAGTCGGTCGTCCGATGAACGCGACTTCGGCAGCGGAGTGAAGGGCGTCGGAAGGAGGCCGGCAAAGTCGGGAGATTCGTCCCGAACGTCGGGGGAGAACGCGATGAGCGGATGCTCCTCGGCGGCCGAGTGGAAGGATTCCGCGTCGTCCTCGTCGCCAGCCGCCAGCAGCGGTTTGTCACTGGCAACGCTCACCTTCTGCGTCTCCACAAGGGAGATTTTCCCGCTGCGAAACCTCCGTCGCCTCTCCAGAGAGTTTGTTCCCGAACTGTCCGAGTTGTTTCTGTAGGAGAGACGCGTGGAATGCCGTTGAAGGCGTCGCGAGCCGCGCTCGTCCACGCTGTTCTCTCGGCGGAATTCCGCGTTTCTGCCGTTGGCGGTGGAAGCGAATCCACCGTTGAGCTGCGCGTTGATTGCCGGGCGATCGAAATTCGACCTGAAACGAGCGAGCTGATGTCATTTCTCTTCGAACTCAATTGGATCGCGAATTATTAAAAGGTCATTTCTTTAATTGTTGTTTGCGTTCTAATTTTAGGGAAAGGCGCGCGTTATTTTCAAACACCTAATTTCCAAAAGCACCTGTTTTCTCCATCGAGAAGGTTGAGGTTTCCCGGAGGTTCGACCTCTCCCTCGCAGCCATCTGATCTTCTTCAAAATGAAAGAAGAAGAATTTAATGCGGAAACATTGCAACAAAGGAAACTTCGCTTCGAAGGCGTTTGCGAATGTTGCATTGTTTGGTACGTAAACTGAATGCCTAAGTGTTTGGGGGTGCAGAAAAGCCATTAGGCCCGCGTGAATGGAGCGAACAAAGCGAGCAAACAACTCACAACGTGTGCGTCGTCTCCGCGGGCACGTAGGTCTGATTCCGCGAGTAGTTCAAGTTGTTCGATTCGCGGATTCGGTGGCAGCACTGTCCCTGCATGATCCGTCGGAACGCGATGCGCCAACGGCGGTTGCATCCGCAGTAGATCAAAGGGTTGATGGTTGAGGAGATGTAGCCCAACCACAAGAAGAGCGTCAGCACAAGGTCGGGCGCGTCGGATCTTCCAAAGAAGCCGGCGTAGATGTTGTGGAAGAAGAACGGACACCAACAGACGACAAACGTCGTGAAGACGATGGCCAGCACGCGTGTCGCCTTCTTCTCGCTCGCGATCTTCTCGGAGGTCGAGCGCTCGGAACTCCGGCGATTCACCCTCGAACTGATTACGGTAAACATCGACTGCGTGCGACAGCGGATACGGTCGATCTTTAAGCGGAACGGCGAAGGTTTCTTCAGGGCACCTTCGATGTTTTCGAAGCGATTAGCGGCAAACGACCCAACGCAGAGATCGATGCGATCCGTCGACAGTGCCGATGAACCCGCCTGCTTCCGAGAGACGCCGTTAGGGGCGCCCAGTGAAGCGTGTGAATACTTGTACAAAGGATGTCCGTTGTAAGAGTGCGTCCTGCAAAGCGGATTCATCGAGCGAGCGGTAGGCACGTCTACCTGATGTATCCGTTCTTGCGTGTGGGAGCGCGAGTCCTGCGCAGTCCGTTGCTGAACTGATCGGAGCCGAGTGACGCCTTGTCGTTCAGAATCTTGAGCGTTTGCCTGTACATGATCGCCGAGATGCACAGCGGAATGATGAAGCAAAGAGCGGAGCCGTAGAGCATGAAACCTCTGCTTGTCATGCCACAGGAAGACGAGGCTCTGTCGTAGACCACAGCCTCGTCGGCCATCGCCATGATGAAGAGGGGCGAGGTGATGAGGATGGTGATCAGCCACGTTCCGAAAATCTGCGCGGCTGTGCGTTTCTTTGATTTGAAGCTCTTCGTGAAGGGGTTCGAGAGTCCAAAATATCTGTCCATGCTTATCACCGTCATGTGAACGATCGATGCGGTGCACAGAAAAACATCCGCAAATACGTATGCGAAGCAAATGGGATAAGACCCGATGCCAGCGACTGAAAATGAACATTTTAGTCTGCGAGAAGAGGACGAACTCAGCGCATTGCGAGCGTCTTTTGTGTCATTTCGTCGCGAGATGTGCTCGTGACTCGGCGGTCCCTTCCGGGAACTCACGCGATTCCTCGCCCCTCGGACTCTCGCGCTCGTCAAATCAGTCTCGCACGTTTCCCAGGACAACCTGGCGTATCGAATTTGGGAACACCGCTGATTTATGGGGTGCTTCCGGCGGTTTCTCTCAGATTATTAATTAGAAGAAGACGAGCCGCCGAAGAGAGAAGTGGAGCGCCACTTCTTGTCGACAGCTCCTTCACCCCTTCGGCGCTGTTTGCTCAGTAAACAGGCTGGCTCGTCGCGAAATTTAATAAATCGGTGAATGGAATGTTGCAAAGCGAAATGGAAAATCACTTACGTTCGGTGAGCACATTTAAAGGCATAACCACCAGACAGACTAAGAAATCTGCAGTTGCCAGACTGAAAAGCGAGTAATTCGTGTTGTTCTGAAATGTCTCGGAAGGTTACAGTGAGTTGGCGAAGGGAGACGAATCACCTGGAGAAGTTTATCAGTGGCGATCGCTGCGCACACGAGAAAGTTTCCCATAAGTCCGACGGCGATGACCATCAAGCGTAAGGATACGGTGACGACAGTGACTGTTCGGCCGCCCGACGTGCTGGAGGTGACCGCCGAGGTGATCGCGTCCGAGACGTTGAAAACAGTCATGTGGACGACGGTCACCGAAGTAAACGACCATGCAGCGCTACCAGTGGTCAACCTCTGAATGGTGACGGATTCTGAAATCGGCGAACTCGCAATCAGCCGGAGAGGAAGCGAAAGGTGAGAAAACAATGCGAAAAGACATCCGTCTGACGGGCGAAGGGAAGAAGTGAAAGGTCGGATCAGTTTGAGAGATTTTTGACGAAAACAAATATTAATGAGATCATCGGATTGTCGAAATGTGAGCCTTTGAGGAGTTGTCGCGGCGGTCGCGTCGTAATCCGAGGGGATTTAAAAGTGTGCAGGTGCAGGAGATTCGAACGCGCAAGCGAACTCGAACATGGTAAAGCAAACAGAGGAAATCTTCGGATTCGCGCAGAAGCGCGGAAGGAGGCGGGAAGAATAAATGAAAGGGGTGGATAAGTCAACAGGGCAGATGCGCTTTTCGCGCTGCCACTGACAGCCCTCGACGACGACCGACCGACAACGACAAAGTCCCGCGGAAGAAACATTCACGAATTCTCGCGGCCCGAAGGTGTTTTTGAGAGTGCCCGCCTCACTCGCATCGACGAAGAAATCGAATATTCGACAGTGTAACATAGTCAGCCTAGTAAGCTGATCATCTCTCGTCATAACCCTCGAGTCGTCCTGGGATAGCCGAGTATCACGGCCAATTGGCTCAAAACGTAAGACGCTAATGGCGATGGTCATTGTCACACGCGAAGCCGACTCCTCCCATCCACTCGCTCCTCCCTCTCCCGTTTTCGCACCGAAGCTCCGTGATTCAACGCACCGCTCAGCTACAGTAATCGACGCGAAGGTGCGATGGATAATAAATGACTTGACTGCTTTAATAACGCGAAAAACGGTCGCTGAGAGGAAATCGCATTTCGTCCGGCCGCTGGCACATCTGGAGACAAAAGAAACTTTGGTCGTCATCGGTCTGCATTGTAATTGTCATCCGACATCATCCAGGCGGCAATATGGTAATTGACCTGCTCTCCGTGCAAAACAAATTGATTTATTTACCTGTCCAGAGAAGTGTGGGAACACGTGAATATGAGAAATGTGCGCCTTCGTATAGGGGGAGGAAAGAACAATTAGTGGTTACAAAAATGGCGCCGTCCTCTCGTCGCGCGCTTTCCACTTCTTGGGGACGTGTAACGAGGACATGAAAGACATTATCGAGGTAAATGATGACAGAATTGGCCGCGCCTTTGCTCGTTTTCGCATTTCCAATGAGCTTAGATGGGCGGTGGGGCCATAGGGCTTAGCCAAATTGATTTATGCTAATCTTTGCGAGGAGACGTCGCAGCGGATTATCCCAAAATTTGTGAAAAATCGGACCACGGAGAGGTGAGAATGGCCCGAGGGTGGAACGAGCGCGGCCCTTTGTTTTGGAGAGGTGTAGGAAGCAAAGTTCGCGTGCAGTGAATAGACGCATTCGAGCAAAATCCCCGAAGGACGCGCGCCGGGTGCTCTGCAGTGAGACGCGAGAGAAGCCCAAGCAGGAGGAACTATCATAAACAAAAGTGGGCGAAGAACGACGAATCGCGCCAAATGTTGTGAAGAAGAAAGCGGGAAGCGGCTGCGCAGGTAATCTGTTTTGTTTGAGCTCGCATCGCTGTTTTCGCCGAAGGAGTTGCGATCACAAACGGAAAACAAATCCGCTAATTGCTAATTGGCGCCTTTTCTGTTGTTCGCGATAGGTTTTATTGGAATATTGCATTGTAGTACCGATGCCTGAGGCACTGAAACTCGGTGGATTCGAGCGCCTGTTTTCGCGCGCCATTTGGAGGCGCTTGAGGGGGCGAAGAAAGCAATTTACTTTTGCCCCTCGCTGGAAGTTTGCAGCGGAAATAAACGCAAAAATCTAATCATTGAAAGAAGAGAGCTTTGGAAGCTTGCGCTCAACCCTCTGATGCACTTTTTCCCGCAACGGTAACTTTCCGCCGACACGCTATGGCCGAAAAACTACAATGCGACCGAGCCGGCGCAGACTTGTGAGACCTTGAGCTGTGAGCTTCCAATTAGCTACCTCGGAACTTGGATCATCCTTCCATTCTCCTCCCATGGTAACAAAGAGAAAATGACGCCTGGTTCGGCTGTTACAAGCACGAATCCACTTTTCAGAGTCTCCGAAGCTGCGGGTCTTCGAGTGCCGTGCAGCGCAAGCAGGAAACGGATGTACGAATTTGGAATGCAAATGGAACATTCAGTTCGTTGCACTAGCGCATCTCATTCAGAAGCACTCCCGAGTTATCACTTCAAATTAGGTCAAATAAGCATTGCGCACTCCAAGATGACAGCACCGTGAACACCTTTAGAAGCAAGCGGAAACGTGATGATCAGATTAGAATCACGATCCGCACGTTGCGCCGGCGTCTGCGCAAAGGCGGTTTCTCATTATCCGCGCGTTCGCCATGCTCGCCTATTATCGCCTCGAGCGAGCCAAAAGGTATGCAAACTATCACAGACAAACGACGCCATCAATCGCGCCGGCCACTTAATTGCATAGGCGTCCAGCGGAGGAATTCCCTCAAAGGATCTCGCACCAAGCGCGCTTTCTTATGCACAAACGCACTCAAATATGCCGATCGTCCCATCACTCGCCCACTGAACTCGCATGCAGACTTCAAGCGCAGAATCGCCCTAAGGACTCCGAAAATAGCGATCAATCGCTTATTAATAGTGACCAACGTTTCCATTATTCAGCTGGGCGCTGGCGAGTGGATGCCGACGATCGCCGAAAGCAGACGGAGCGAAATTCAATAGGGATCAAATGGAGACGCACTTTAGAGCGCAAATGTGCAACTTCGCGGGAGATAACATGTGACTCACTTCGCAGAGACGAGGCGACGAACTACGATGATTCGATCGCCGAGCGAGTGTCTAACGAACAAAGGGCGGAAAACAGAATTCGACTGGATCTTCCCGAGCTTCTCATCTTCTTCTGCGACTGACGGCGAAGATCATGAAAAGACTTATTATTACCGTTTATTATTATCTACCGTTTTGTGGCCAACAGTAGTAAATTGTCCGAAATGAACTCCGATCCATACGAGTCTCCGTCTCCATGATTCTCGCAGAATGATGATTCAGAATATTCCGGATGACACAACATCGTTTAGTTCAAATTTTTCATCAGCACGAAACGCGTCCCGATTTGAAGAATCAAGGCGATACGTAGAGGTTCAAAAAACAGTAATCTGTTTGTGAGTGATCTCGTTGTCAGTTTGTCGACTCAATGGAATCCTCGTCAATTCACAAATGCTGAACCACAAAATGACGATGAAATTCTTTAGTTATTACATAAGTTTTTCCTTTCCCCAAATATTTAGAGTTTCCATGCAAGGTATGGATTTTCCAATTACGGGAGTTTCTACGGACTGCGAAAAGTCCTAGAACGATTGTTTGACAAATGTAGCGAGCGTGTGATCGGGAGTCTATTAATTAACGATTCTTTATGCGGTGGAATTCCGCTTGCCATTTTTTCGTTTTTACGTTTTGTTTTTGTGTTTGTTTTGAGTTTTGAGAATGAATATTGAAAGCGATGCCGCGTTCCATCAGCATCGATTTTTTCCAGTATTTAAATTATCACGAATTCGAGTTAAACGAAATCCGAGAATTTGAACATCATTTGGACAACACATTGTGATACATTCGCGTAGCCTCTCGGTGAGATTTTCCCGCCGCGATCGTGTTTGAATGTGGTGATGATATGTCGCACATTCGTTTGCCTGTCTGTCATCAAATAAGAGCGAGCTGTTTGGCGCTCGCGTAAGTGCTCGTTCTGTTGAGATTTCTCGTGTTTGGCGATCGGTTGATCCAGCGTTGTTACTCCTTTGTTGTTTTCAGTGATTCAAAAATGACACTGTTCCTGCTGAACCAGTGGAAGAATCAGCTTGGAGGACCCCAAGATGCAAGTAAGTGGTTCTGCGCCAAATTCAAATTCTTGATTCTTTTTGCAGGCGCTTTCATGCTTGCCTTGCGAAGTGACAAGTGCTCACCAAAGGATAAAGGGCTGATTATCGAAACCTTCGACGACTGGGATGTCCTAACTCCTACCTGGTTTGAAGTTGCTGACTATTTAGCTGACATTGAGAAGCTTTACGAAGACCAAAAATTTGATAAACGCTTGCAAGCTGCTCTGTTGGCTTCAAAAGTTGCTTACTGCCTTGGCGATTATACGGGTGCTTTGGAACTCGCTTTGTCTGCAGAGGATGCTTTTAATTTGACGCCACGTCCTGCTGCTCGTGTGATCGGACCGCAAGATGAACAGGTAAAGTTTCTCCTTCTTGATTTTAATTACACTATTGCGTGTAGTATGTCAACAAAATTATCGAGCAAGCGTTGGATACGTACAAAGTCAAGAGGCAGTCTATCGACGATAATGATAAGGCAGATGCTCGTCTGGAAGCCCTTGTAAACAGGATTTTTGAACGCAACATGAAGAAGCAAGAGCTGAGATATGTTATTGGTCTAGCTCTTGATACGAAGCGAATCGATATGCTGAAAGATGCCATCAAGCAAACTAAGGATCAAGCGGCTCAAGCTGCTCTGTTGACTGAAACAGTGGCGAAAGTTTTATCTTCTCAATTGGACACCGTCTTCCGCAAGCGTGTTCTCCATTGCCTTATTGAGCTGTTTTCTGCTCTCAATGAGCCTGACTACGTATCGATGTGCGAATGTTTGGTTAAGCTTGACAAGCCCGCTGACGTGTCGACGATTCTGAATCGTTTAGTGCAAACTGAGGTAGGATTTTGTCAACAGTAGCTTGAACTAATTTGCCTACTTAGAATGAGCTGTTAGCCTACCAACTAGCGTTTGATTTGTATGAAAATGCAAGTCAGAGGTTCATTGATAACGTCGAAAAATCATTGACTCCCGCTGTTTTTGAAGCGAAGTCAGAAGCCTCCAGTACAGTCACGAGCAAGACTGATGCTTCCTCTACCAGTGCTACGTCTCTGACTACCGCGACGACCACTGCATCGAGCACTACCGTGACTGCGACAAGTACGGACGATTCGTCAGAGGAGGACTCAGAGTCGACCTCAGAGCGAACTACGTCTGCTGAGAAGACTGAAGTTGAAGATCCAAGTAATGATGGAGCTTCTGGGAACAATGATGTGCATCATCGTTTGAAGAGGATTCTTCGGGGAGAGGAAACTATCAAGCATCACATGCAGTTCCTGATTAAGAACAACAAGACGGATATGCTCGTTTTGAAGCAAATCAAGGATTCTGTGCGTACCGCCAGCGCGCATAATGCAACCGTAGTTGCGAATGGCTTGATGCACGTTGGAACTACTTGTGACGACTTCTTGCGGGATAACCTTGAGTGGATTTCCAAAGCCACGAACTGGAACAAGTTCAACTCAGTGGCTACTCTGGGATTGATTCATAAGGTTAGTTTTTGTTATATGTTAAGCTGCTTACAATTAGTTTGCAGGGACACGAAGCAAAAGCTTTGCAATTGCTTGATCCTTATCTACCTAAAGAAAATGTTGATCAGTTTGGTTTTAAGGAGGGTGGTTCTCTTTATGCTTACGGTAAGAAATTATTTTGCAAAGTTTTTCTTAATCTGATTGGTCAGGGCTTATTCATGCTAATCATGGAGGCAGCGATGTCATTAAGTACTTGATGGATCAGCTATCTAAGGCATCAACTGCTGCGGTGAAACACGGTGCATGCCTCGGACTCGGTCTTGCTGCTATGGGAACACACAGCGATGAGGTCTATAAGGTTCTACGCGACGCCTTGTATCAAGATGACGCAGTTGTTGGTGAAGCAGCAGCAACTGCCATGGGTCTGGTCATGGTCGGTAGCATGAATTCCCAAGTATTGATCGATATGGAGCAGTATGTTTGCGATACACAGCATGACAAAATTCAGGTACATTGCCTTTTAAGCAGGCACGTATATATTTTTGTACTGTTTAGCGCGGACTTCGTACTGGTCTTGCTTTGGTAGCTTATGGCAGACAAGAAGAAGCGGAAGATTATGCCTGCCATTTAATGGAAAACAAAGCTAATGCTATGTTGCGCCAGACTGGTGTATGCATGTTGGCAATGGCTTTTGCTGGAAGTGGGAAAGCAAATGTTGTCCGTCGTTTGTTGGCTAAGGTTGCAGCTGACCCCAATCATGACGTAAAACGTTTTGCTGTCATTGCGATTGGTTTCGTCCTTAGCAAGTAAGAGTTACTTTTTTCAATGTTATGCTAATCCTATTGCGTTCAGCGACCCTGAGCAGTGTATTAGCTATACAGGAATGCTTGTCGAACACTTCAACGGCCATGTGAGATATGGTGCGGCAATCGCCCTTGGAATTGCATGCGCTGGTTCTGGCTATAAGGTAAGTTGGAATGCATGTATCAATCATAAAGAAAATAATTATTTAAGGAAGCTATTGCTCTCCTCGAACCTTTGCTTTCTGCTAAGGAGAATTACGTTCGCCAAGGTGCAGTCATTGCGTTGTCTTTCATTCTCATTCAACAAACTGAGCCAACTTGCTCGAAGGTCGTTGACTATCGTAAAACCTTAAGCAAGATGATCACTGAAAAGGGAGAAGATTCGATCACAAAGGTATGCGAGCAGGCCAAAACAAAGTTATTTCTTTCTTTTTCAGTTTGGTGCAATCATTGCTCAGGGAATTCTTGACGCAGGTGGCCGGAACGTCACAATTTCTCTTCATAACAGAACTGGAAAACCCGACATGGCTAGTGTTGTTGGTACTTTTGTTTTCTTGCAACACTGGTATTGGCACTCAATGGCTCATTTCGCATCTCTTGCTTTCCGTCCTACGTGCTTGATCGGTTTGAACAAAGATTTACAGGTAGCTAGGAATACTGGAAATTGTTTAATTTGGTTTAATTGTAGATGCCAAAAACTGAATTCCGCTCAAACGCAAAGGCTTCAATGTTTGCTTATCCTCCACCTCTGGAAGAGAAGAAAAAGGAAGAAAGTGAAAAAGTTGAAACAGCTGTTCTCTCGGTTACAAACAAGAAAAAAATGCAACAGAAGAAGGATAGACAGGAAAAGGAGAAAGAGTCGAAACCCAAAAAAGAAAAGGAGCCGGTAATAGCGATTAAAGAAGAAAAGATGGAAGTTGACAGTGAGGAGCAACCAGCCACAAAAGACACCAAGGAAACTGCAACTGCTAAAGCGGATGAAAAGTATGGGCTACAGAGATGTGTTTTTTTTAATGTCCACTTCAGAAAAGAGCCGGAGCCAAATTCTCACATGGTCCAGAATCCTGCTCGTGTAGTGCGTCTTCAATTGAAGACTTTGTCGATGCCAGAAAACAGTCGTTACAAGTCTCTGAAACCTCTAAGCCAAGGTGGTATTATAATGCTTCGCGACAAGAAAGAAGGTGTCGAGAAGGAGGAAATTGTTGCCCTTGTTGCGGCAGGCGGTAGCAGTACCACAACTGAAGCATCCAAAACCGAGCCAGAAACACCAGCTAGTTTCGAAATTACGCTGGTTGATTATTGAAGTTCTCGAAGATTTGTACCGGTGTTAAGTTAACTGTGAATAAATTATTTTTTGTAATATAAATAAATACAACTCCGCCATAAATTAGCGTTCTATGTTCACACGAGCGTGACCACCTGGGCTTAGTTGTGCCATTTCTTCAATAAAGCTTTTAGAGTTGTGAATATGGGTGGATGCGAGAAGGATTCTAGGCGCCGAGCGTCCGCGTGTGCGCAATTGGGAGACCTGCTGATTGTGGTTGTAGACCCAAGCCGATTCCTCGTATGTGGCTCCCCCAACAATGAACACTATCAGGTTCTCAGGACAAGTTGAGGACAACGCACTTCTAAACGAAATCATTGATCGCACTCGAAAAAGAATCCTAGGTTTACCGATTCGCGGAGCCGGAGAAGGCGAACATAGATTCCGACAAGCGTCCCTTTGAAATCTGGTCGATGAGTTGGCCAAGATATGGTTGGTGATGCGTGTAAATATTTTCGACACCCTTCAGACCTGCACCGAGATTATGATTGTCAAGTAGAAGGAAAGTGCTACCTTTGATGAATCTTTTGGTTATTTCCATTGCCGACTGGTTCCCGAACAAGTCGTTCTGGCGATGCGCTACTCCACCGTAATCCAGCAGCGTCATTATTGCAGCGATCTGTTGATGGGGAATCTTGCGGAGCTTCAGCGATGCAACTAGTGCGGTCAAGTCGTCGTTGACGACCGACGGAGACTCGAATCGCAGTGTATATAGCATAACGAGGCGGAGAGCGTCCTGTTCGAGTAGCATCGTTAGTGTGTTTCAAGACCAAGAACTCACGTCATCACGGACGTTTGGCTTCCGCAAAAGTTTCTGCACCGCTTCAAAGCATTGATTTCGTTCGCCGCTCGAAACGATCGTTTGCTCCAGCTCGGACACTTCCAGGAGATTAAATTTGGAAACCAAACGATTAAGCTCACACAACATGTTCATGTGCTTGGAAACAGTGCCTAAAACAACTGATTACTGAAGAAATATCGAATTTAGTTGCTCTGATACCTGAGATCTTCCTGAACTGGGGATATTGTTCAACGAACTGCTTCATGTCCGAGATTGATTCCAGTTTTTGTTGGGTTTGCGCCTTCACTTGGTACTCATTCATGAGCTCTTTGATGTTCTGACCCAACTCGCCGAAATTCAAGTACATGTTCTATACAGCTTAGGCTCTATAGAGCTGAACTCAATAATGGAGTACTTACGGTAGCGTAAAACTCATCGTGAATGGAGGACAGCACCACGTCCATCATCTTGCCGTCTTCGTCTTGAATTTTCACTCGGTTGTGCACAATGTTCAGAAGCTCGTGAACCATCGCCTCGTACGTCCATTGATTCAGAAGCGGAGAGACGACGTCCTCACTACGGTTCATGATAAGAAGCATCGTGTCATCATCGCTAGAACTCGTGACCCTCTCTTCGAAAAGCGTCTTCTCGGTTACAAAGAGCTTCGAGAGCTCGTCGCTGAGCCTTTGTGAGTCTCTCGATGAAGTCTGGTATCTGAAAAGGCGTCTGATGCTTTAAGGCATGACCGAATGACACACCTAATGTAGGGCCGCTTGTTCAGCGCCAAACAAAGAGCCACAAGACTGTGCAGAGATCTTCGGAATACGGCAGGCGACAGAGAGAATCGGGATTCGAATGCATTCGGGATCTCCAGCGACATCAAATGAGGCGCCAAAGCGATTCCGTCAAAAAAGAATTCGAACACGTCGCGGACGCTTTCCTGTTCGTCGGCTTCCGCCAACATCTTCACCTCCGTTTTACTGATTTTGTTTGAGAAATCTGAGCGTGAAGATCATTGCCGCTTCTGCACAAAAACGAAACTCACAAATGTGGTAGTGCGCAAAGCGCGGAGATCGCAGTTCCTCACAGAGAAGTTGGATGTTGTCGGCTGTGGGTCGTACGAAGACGATGCATTTGAGGTACTTGATAGCATCGCGGCTTCCCGCTCCCTCCAAGCACTCAAAGAGATATACCTCCTTCTGCATCATTTCGCTCTGCGCGAAGACGCACGTGATCATGCTCATCTGCAACGCGAATTGTCAAACGGCGGCCTCCACATCTCCACTCACCGTCGTTTTGTCGAGCAGCAGGATTTTCATTCCCGGACCAGCGTTTCGAAGCATTTCATCGACGTACGTACGAAGCGCGAGTACGGCGTCCATTGTGACCGACCTGCAATCGGAGTGGAGTGTTAGTTGGCGTCAGAATCAAGCATTCGACTTAATTTGAAGCGAATTCGCGCAGCGAATCCGTTCAGCAATCGACCACACACGCCGTTTGTCCGTCCGTCGTGTCAATGTGACAGGATAAATATTGCGGGAGAGTTCGGAGTTTGAAGGGTTTCGCGCGCGCCTTTTCGATGATCCCGGACGTCTTTCGAGAGCTGTCCGTCCCCTTTCAATTCACACAATTAAGGCGACGACGCACCTTTTCGTCGGCGTTCTTGTGCCTCAAAGGATTCACACTCCAATTCTCCCTCGAGGCGTCGTTTCTTCGCGTTGATCGTCACACTCGCGTGACCATTTGATCAGCAGCGGTTGGCTCTCCTCGCGCGCTGCTAAGCAGTCCCGCTGCGCGGTCGTCGTACAGCCCAGCCGTGATGGGCGTTTTGGTGTCCCGCCCTTCGTTTTTCGCTCGCTTGACTTCTTCCGACGGTCGTCAGTTGAGGACACGTGAGGAGATCGCACCTGAGGGGCAGTTCTAGAATCTCTGCGACGCGCTCTTCCGCCGCAGTTTATCTTGCAAACATAATATTGTACTACGCGCGCGCGCGGGCGATTGATTAGAGGCTTTAATGTCTCATCACAAACGTCGGGCGCGTTGATCGCTCGCATTTTCACCTTACTCGCCGACCGCCAACTGTATCCAGCCATCTCCGCCGCTGCCGTGCCTCGTCGCGACGTTCGCGTGTGTTCGCGTACCGATTACGCGATCAATTGAACCTGAGGACATAATTTCAGAGTTTCTTTATGTGATTGGTTTGCAATGTCAATTCTGAACATTGCAAACTCCGCGAATGCCGGATTCTGGGAGGTTGGCGCATACAAAGCGAACGTGAAAAGGGTAAAAGACGGCCTCGATCAACTCGACGATTTCACACGGATGATTAAGGAGCGGTTAGTTGCTTTGTTTACTTTATCGAAGGTACGAATATTGATTTTTCAGATCAGAACTTGAGACAAAGTATGGTAAAGCGCTGCAGTTCTGGAATCAGAAGTGGAGTGGGCACGTGGACAAGACTGTGCCAAATGGAACAATTAAGGACTGCTGGGCACATGTGCTTGAAGAAGGACACGAATTAGCTAAGGTCCATCTCGACGTGAAAGATCGGCTTAACGATGAACTGACGAAGACAGTGGCTTTATTCAAGAAGGAGAATCACCACCCGTCCGCATTCCGTGCACCCAAGGAAATGCGTGATATTGAGGAAGCATTCGAAAAGGTTTTTGAGGGAGAACTGTCGGTTGTCTTCCAACTGTGCTGTTTTAGGCGCAACGTCAATGGAAAAAGCTGTACGATAAAACGGAGTCTTCTCGCAAGGCCTACCACAACGCGTTTAAGAACGAGAAGTCTGCCTATGTACAACTAGTCAATTCCCAATCTGACACGTCGATTTCCTTGGATTCGGCCGAAAAATTAAAGGAACGCCATGAAAAGTGCAAAGAAGAGGTTAGTTGTTCTTTTTTGTGTTGTGACCCATTAAGCGCTTACAGGCGAACAAGCTGAAGGGTGTTTATGAAACACAGTTGAGTGAGATCACCAATTATAATACCGTTTACGTGGAGAACATGAGTTTTGTGTTTGAGAAGTGCCAGCAGATGGAACTCAAAAGAATGAAATTTGTCGCTGAAATGATCAGAGGCATGCAAAAGGTTCTTGTCGATCTCGTAAGCTCTTCCAGGTGAGTATTTTAGTCTTAATTTGCATTGAATATGAGGGGCTGCAAGCTCTGCGCACCAGCATATTCGTTTCTATGACACCGCATATACATTATTGGTTGGTGATCCATTTGCGTAACCTATTAGTCATTGCTGGCCTTGCGCAAAGGGAAGGTAGGGAGGGAACACCGCATGATGAATCAATTTAAAGTATCTGGTTTGGCGCCTCTTTTCAAATTACCTGCGGTGTCGTTACGTTTTATGTATAAATTTTAATACGCACCATGTAATGTTGTTATCAGTTCGTCTTATTGATGAATATTATGACATCGGAATTGGGAACTAAAAGTGCTAATCTGTTAAGAAAATTGTTTTGTTCGAAATAGCGGCTTTGAGGTTTAGCATTTACATTTGTTTACTCAATTTACTGCGGACAAAGTCACCGCTATCATTTTGGTTCGATTTTACAATCTTCTTACTCTAGTGCGAAGTGAAATACCAATGTTCGGCGGCTTTTCTTGTGATGATTAGTTGAGCAAACAAAGCGTACGAGTCCCATAGCTCCTCTCCTTTTAGTTTGTATATTAAGGGAACCGATTGAGAAGACGGTTAAGGTCTTCCATTGGTCCCTGACCTTTACACGCATAGATAACATCAGCAAGCATAGCATCTATGCGCACTTGAGAGCCCAGCACCTTGGAATGCGATGATATGGCGCGCAACAGTGTCTGGTTTTTCGAAGATGAGCAGTCACGCATTGTTTGAGTGACAGTGGGCGACGGTGGATTGACGATCGATAGATAATTGCGCCGAGGGGGTCTCTTTGAAGAATAGCGTTTCGTTTTTTACTTACAATATTTACAAAGCAAAATGAGAAACGAATAAAGTACAGATTCTTGCTCAAAAAATGTGAGTTGACTTTCAGAATAACAACTCTTCATAAGAATATCGACGATCGATTTACGTCGAACGGTGATCAAGCTTTTCACAATGACTTGAACGAATGGTCACGTACATACGGTGTCGATGCGCCGATGAAATGGCCCGAATTCGAAGAATACACTCCGGAAATTCGAAACATTGCTTCACGAAAGAACTCTCAGAAAGACACCGGGGGTGTTGTGTTAACAAGGCAAACTCTTAGGGCTGATGATGACAGCGTTGTCTCCATGAAAGGGGCTTCTAGTTGCGATAACATCCTCCGCGAAACCTCCAATATCACACATCTGAAACGGGACTGAAGAGGTTTTCCATGAACGGAGAATTCATCACAGAAACACCGGCTTCGAAAACTCGAAATCAGCGGCAAGTCCCAAGGAGCGGTGGTGGCATGCGATGGTCAGCGTCTGAAGATCGTAGCCTGGATTCAAAGGTCCGTTAAACCGGTTATTATGTTTATAATTCCTTTATTTAGCAACCGTCACCTTCTAACATCAATCCACTCGCTGACCCATTTCCGATGCCGACACCTGAGCGATCAGAATCTGTGGCTTTGAGCAGTGGCAGTTACGAGGCGCAGAGCGGTCTCCATAGCGTGGCCAACACAGAATCGAGTGAATCGCTGAAATGCGAAGAATTCACGAGTAGGGGACATTCGAAAGTGCTCTACGATTATACGCCAGTAGAAGAGGATGAGATTCCACTGGAAAAAGGTATTTTGTAAAGTAGTAGAGATCTTGTTTCAGTTCTGAACTATTTTAAGGCGAGACCATTGAAGTTCTATCGGAACCCGACCAACTTGGATGGGCGTTTGGGCGAGGCAAGACTGGACGCGCGGGACTTTTTCCATATTCTTATGTGCAACCGGTGTTAAGTGAGCTATCCAACTAAAAGAAACATTTTAAAAACTGATCTAATTCTGTACATTTCCAAGATCATGAGATAATTATTAGTGCTATGCAGTAAATGTTACATAATGATAATCTTAACATGAAATTTCGTGAATTTCGCTAATGTAAAGTGAATAAATTGATTGTCTTTTGGTGATCAGTTTCAAATGAAGGTGCCTTTACCAACCACTTTTTAACAGGACTGTAGAGGTTTTAAACGCGTATCTAAAATTCGAATTTGCCGCGGGAATGGTGGGTAGTCAGTGTGCCGACCGATTTAGAACGATACGGTATTAGCGTGAGGATTCAGGGCAATCGGGTCGGGAACCTCCTTTAGTAATTTCAGTAAGGCGTAATTTCAGGAGCTGAATACATAGTTCGCGCAGCAATTTCAATCGCACTTTCCAATACTAACCTCGAAACTGATTGCTCGACGACCTCTGACTCAGCAACAATTAAATGGCGACACTCATGTCAGTGAGTAGAAACACAGCTAAATTGTAGTGCTCGTTGGAGCGATTCAGCGCTTCTTTCACAGCATTGAAGAAGCATTGTCAGGCCAGCCTTGTGTGGAACGATGTCCTGAATTTGGCGGGCACTTCTTTCCTTCATATAAGTCGTTAATCCGTTTGGCGAGTTTCTGCTCACTTGCAAAAATCACTCGTGTCTTCGCAAGCAACCATCTTCATTGAACCGTCTTCTCAAAGCGCGCAATTTGAAGTTGTTTTCCCGTGGATTCTAGGATGCTCTATCAAACCTTACATTTCTTGAGCTAATAAGGGGAGGTCAACGTTGCAATTGCCCACCAGAGACAATTCGTCAGTTTGCAATATTGTTCGTGATCGCGGACAAAGGCGACACCTTCAACGGGCACAGAAGAATTCTGGGGACAGCTGTGTTCATGTGCGAATGTAGTCGAAAAGACCGTGAACGTAGAATGATTACAAAAAGTGCTCGTTCGGAATACATAGAACAGAAATTTTAAACGGTGACCGAACCTGTGAAACTGCCGTTCTAGTTCGGGATTTACCACCGTTCTAAATCGCCGTTCTAAATCGGTCGGCATAATGCGTCACCACCCGCGGGAATCTTTGGTTGTGATTCTTCATCAGTTCGTCTCGCATTGCATCACCGACGTGGTGTAGCACAGAATCTTGGCCCCACTGGCGATGGAATGTTGCAAATAAGAAGAATAGTTCTATCGACGCTGCTGAACAGAAGCCTACTTACGCGATTCCTCTACAGCTCCGACTCTTCACAACAGTTGGGAAAGTTCGGGCGTCGGCTTGCGATCTCGTATACGTGCAAAGTTTGCAACACGCGACAGGTTCGTAGCGCTGTTTCGCCTCAATAGATGCATGACTCGCTCGTCGTTTCAGGGACCGAAGGAGTTTTCCAAAGATTCCTACGAAAAGGGCGTCGTGATTGTGACTTGCGACTCGTGCCGCAATCACCACATTATCGCCGATAACTTGGGTTGGTTCTCTGACTTGAAAGGAAAGACGAATATCGAAGAGATCCTTGCGGAGAAGGGAGAACAAGTGAAGAAATCGCTGGAATTCGCTGCCTCCAAAACGACCAAAGATGAATAAGCTCTACACGACGCACATTCCCACTTCAGCCGTGCAGAAAGCTGTTTTGGCTGCTGGCTCGGCGTTGACGGCAATTCTGAATCCTGCTCGAGGTGATATGGTGGCAACGATGGGCGAAACAACTGCTTTGCGCCCAATTTTGGAGAATATCCGTGATCGGATGGCGAACGATGCAACTGGAAGTCGGATCCTACGAGATCGACCAAGGATCAACAATCTCACGATTGACCGAGATTACCTCCGTCGCCTTCCAATTGACACATTCGGACATCAGTATGCGCGGTGAGTTTTTCCGAGCCGTTTGTTTATTCGTAAAGGGAGTGATTACAGATTTCTAGATGGCTTGAACACGAGTCCCGATGCTCGACCTGCCGTTCAATACATTGACGATGAAGAGTTGGTTTATGTGATGCAAAGGTTCGCTCTTCCTTTAACAAGATGACAACAAATTTGCACTTTGGGATTTAGATACCGCGAAACGCATGATTTCCATCACGTCTTACTTGAAATGCGCACGAACATGATTGGAGAAGTTGCTGTCAAATACTTCGAAGGCATCCAGCTTGGACTTCCGATGTGCATCTTTGCTGGAATTTTCGGAGCTGCTCGTCTCGGACCTGTGTAAGCAGCTATATCGGCCTAAAATGATTTATCACGATGACGTGTTTCAGTCATCGTCGGCAGTTCAGTGAGCGATATTTGCCGTGGGCGATCGAGCAAGCTGAAAAAGGTCGCTTGTTGATGGCGTTCGACTATGAAAATCACTTTGAAAGAAAAATTTGTGACATTCAAGAAGAGTGCAACATTACTTCATTCAAAAATTTCAATCGCTAGCTTAGGATTTTGTTGATTTGTTTTGTTTATGATGTGATAACCCGAAAATATGTTTAAAGGATTTAAATAAACTCGTTGTTGTGCGAGGAAAGCATCATTAAAAGGATTAAGCTTCGCTTTCAAAATTGCCGTGTCTTTTATTGTCGAGCTGGACGGCAAAGTCTAGGGATGAACGTCGCCACGTCTTTTATAATTGTAGAAGAGCTGATTTCGGATTAGCCTTTGTTTTTCCCTCTCCCATCGGTCCCTACTTAAGCATCGGCTCTCTTTGGTCGTTTCAGGTGCCATCATGGTTGTCTCCGCGATGTGCGCGCTCGTCGAGAAGGGCTGTAAAGTCCTGACTTGTCAGTCCTTAAGAACAACCGACCGACCATTGGAGGGACGGAGGCAAATTTGTTGTTGGCACTGAGAGGCTAATCCTTCCTTCTTCACATCCCGAAAAGTCTTTGAGTTGCCCGTAAATCCGGAAGAGGTCGTGGTCGTCTCGAAAAAGAAGAGCTCTAACCTTTGGTATTTCTTCACGTTTCGCTTACTTGTCTGTCTGTCTGTCTGTTGAGACGTCCAGTTGCGATGACGCGTAATCAACAAGTGCCAATAATTGTTGTTCCTCCGTAACGGCTTCGATCTTTTGCCCGCACCTCACTTCTCCTCTCCCGGGCTTTCTTTGCGCGGGTTTCTTTCTAATTTTGAAGAATCTGTCTTGGTTGTTTTCCCTAATCGATCGCTGTGGGATTTTCCGTCTCACCGCAGCGTCCCCTCACAAAAGTGCGAACTCGCCCGGGCAAAACTCAAACAACACCCGAACACGTACTGCGACTAATTTGAATTCGCTCACTCGAATCCGTCCGAATATCACTCTAGAACTACTAACATTTACGCTTCTTCGCAGTTTTTCCGTGACGAACATCCGCAATAGTTCGAACTTCAAACTTTCTAGCATTACCATAAGCGCTACCGTAATTTGGGGTGGTAAAAAAGTGAACTCTAACTGCCGGATGATCCGCGCGCGTGGGCTTCGCATTCGCGCACAACCTTTGCTCCTCAGGTGATCCCAATGGGGCCAATTAGCGCCTTCGCGAAGAATCGCAGCTGCCCTCGGGGATAGTGCGGCCCACTCGCGCACGTCACGCGTTAACCTTTCGGCGTTATCGTGACTTTTAAGTATCCCTAACCTGAGCAGTCGTTCATTTCGCGCGCGAAGAAGGGCCGTTAATTCTCTCGTTGGGGGCTGATGATGGAAGCTGCAGGGTTAATGAGTGAGGAGGCCATATGATGTCTCTCGACAGCCTACTCGTAACGCATCATTTCAAAGGTGTTTGCGTAAATCGCGGGATAAATTCGGGATTTACGAGCGATTTCTCGGATTTACATATTT
Organism: Steinernema feltiae; assembly: GCA_007213375.1. Lineage (NCBI taxonomy): Eukaryota > Metazoa > Nematoda > Chromadorea > Rhabditida > Steinernematidae > Steinernema > Steinernema feltiae. The sequence continues at coordinate 131,240 of MQUG01000170.1, forward strand.
TTAATCTGCCGCGCGTCTTTGTTCCTTTCGAGTGTTTTTCGAAACGACAGAGATGACCGTTCTGTCTTTGCCGTTGACTCATCGGTGGCGAATGAGATTCGCTGGTAGGAGCACAGAAAATACGAAATGGAAGCTTATCTCCGAGTGCTCGCTCGGAAGTCGACCGCCCTGTTTTCCGTCCTGTCGCTGTTTGGGCTAATTTTGCCAGAAAAACTCTGTGATGTGCACTTTCCTCGCCAGAATACAGCGGGAATGAAAAGCGCTCACTTGTGGATGGCGACTGAATCCAGCGTAGTTCATATCGTTAATTACCGTAGTCGCAGTTCAAGCGAACATTCCGTCGTTGTCCTTAGAGTCAGTCGCGCGAAGGACACCTTCAATTAGGCGCGATTCATAACCCGCTGATTGCGTCCTGCCGTTGCACGTTACAGTCGCAGGGCGATCGTTGTCATTGAATGGACCTCTCTACGCATCTGTTGTTTGTGTTCTAATTGTTTTCACGTGTTGAAATCGAGTCGAATGACGGGTGACTTTACTTTCAGAACGCTCCTACTTGACGACTTGCGACACGTACGCGATCAACATTGGTCTTCGGACGCTTCGACTCCTCCGTGTTCGGAGGCGATCGCTTTCTCCCCTGCTGTTGGCATTCGTGTACTTCGCTCTGCAGATCTCAGCTTTGAAAGGGGCGTGTCTACCGAAGTCCATCGCTTCCTCCGATTTCTCCAACGGCACCTCTTCGCAGGCGTCTTCCCGATGCGCTCTTAACGACTCCGCTTGGAGGGATGAACTCGCGCGACTAACGACGTTCGGCGACGAAAGCGAGCGCGATGAGCTCCGAAATGGTAAGTACCGTACACCGCGTCGTTGATCTCCCCGAGGCCCAGAGGTGTTTCTGGATTGGAGGTAAACAGCGCTGTTTTTGTCGACAACGACGACAAACGACGTGACGTCCGAGGAGTAAATAGCGACTGTACTTGGTCTGCGGGGAGATTGCGGTAAGTGCCTCGGAGGATGAGTAATCGGGTCCAGCTTCGTCCCCTCCTTCTTCTTGCATTGCTCCGCCCGTCGCACTACGTGACGACGTCTGTGACACTTGTTTGTGAAAGCGGAAGGAGGCGAAGACCCGGTGGATCACCTCTCGTCGACCCTCGAATCGCGCCGTCCGGATCGCGTCATTCGTCCATCCTCTTTTAATTACGAGTCCTTCAAAGTTTCCCTAATCTTTGGGGTGCGCCGCTCGCCATCGAAGGCTAAGCGGTAACGAGCCTTTCCATCAACATCGCCCGATTGTTTTTCGCGCCTCAGGCTCCGCAATTATCATCCGAGTGATTCTGGTGCCTATTTTCGCCGGTTTTTCCCTTTGGAGTGCAACGTCTGGTGACGAATGACCCTCAGAGCATTCAACCCCGTTTTGTTCCGAGAAGCGTGATGCGCCGCTTCTAATCATTCGCCTCCAAGACGACGCCCCAGTTGATCTACACGTCGATCCTCTGCCAGCACTCCTCTCCCTCACTCGCACTTCTGCGCGCCTCCCGGTGATCGCGTTGTCCGCTTCATCCCTCGGAGGGATCGCTCTTCTCTCAAAACTCAACTTCGTTCATTTCAGCTCTTCTAAGCGACTCGTACGACATTGACCCTCTCATCGGCCAATACCCCTACGTCGTGAATCCAGCCCAACTACTGCGTTGGCTCCACTTCTTCGGCAACATGTCCTCCTCGGAGCTTCCGTGGGACGATCCGAAGAAGTTCCTCGAGGAGATCCCGGTGCTCGATATGTTCCCGCTGAGCAACTGGGACAACAAGAACGTCATCTTGTATGCAATGGTAAGCATCTCCTTCCTTCCTTCCTGGAACGTGCGGGGTTGTGTGGGACTCTTCCCTGCTTGAATCCTCGAGTATTCAAATGGTTAGCGAGAAGCAAACAACTTTTGCGCGCGATTGACGCAGGCTGTTTGTCGAGGAGTTCGCTAGGAGGTAATAAAGAAAGGGAGCATAATTGCGGCGATCCGAAGCGCTCCTTGAGGGCCGAGGGGAACTTCCAATTAGTTGATGGATTAGTGAGACGCTCTACAAGGCGAGCGAGAGGTTAATTAGATTTCTGAGACGCGCTGTGCGAAGATAGCGGTGTTGTGCAGCAGCAAAAACACGATTGCGGACTTCCTAATTCGCTTAATATACAACTTTCCGACCGCAATTCCCCTCAGAACGCGTCTGCACAGACGCCTGGACGTCTCCTCCGCTATTCGAAAACAAGTCGCTGACGGAGGGCAAAACGTGATCGCGAATCCGCGATGTTTCGATTGCGCCGTTAATCAGCGCAATCATAACGACAACCCTGAAGCCGCTGTAGGTCGAGCGAGGCGAAGGGGCGAAGTGACGTGTGCGACGGTCCTGACATGATGAGCGCAATGTTCTTCGAAGGACTAATTAAGTATTTATTGGCCGACTTTCGCGTAGCCGAGTGACACTCGATCAAACTCATATGAACTTCCTGCTTCTCGTTCAGCGCGCGGGGGGCGCCGCAGGATTCTCTAGTTGGCCACATTTCCAAGAGACTCTTTGAGTTAAATCGCCTCTGACAACGATTTGAAGTCCGCGTTCGATTGCTCCACGAAAGCGTCGCCGTTTGATCGCAATTATGCCACCGAAAATAGAAATTTCGCCTTCGTTTGGCGAAAAGGCGTCCACATCGATATCCACTTTCGTTCCCAAACACTGCGGGATCTACCTTCTGAACGATCGACGCCTTTCAGCTCTACGCGCTTCTGTTCCTCGTGGGAATATGCGGAAACGTCTCGGTGATAACCCTGATCCGCCACGTACACGCGTCGATACCGTACGACAACACGATGATCTACATCCTCTTCCTGTGCTGCGTCGATCTCGCTTCAATCGTCCCGCTGCCAATGGCGATCGTCGACCAGCTGCTCGGATTCTGGATGTTCGGTGAGTCCAATTTCCTCGCGTGTCCGGCGTCCATTAATCACTTCAATTCGTGGAGAGAGATTAGTCGAAGGCACGAATGCAATTTCCTGTTTCAGGAACAGCTCTCTGCAAGGTCTACCGTATCCTGGAGCACGTAGGTCGTGCACTCTCCACCTTCGTTCTCGCAGCGATGGCGTGTGACCGCTATCTGCGTGTCTGCTATCCGCACAAACGCATCAGGTACCGTAACCCTACGCATCGCTCCGAGATCGGCGTTTTTCAGTCGCTCGCATGTGCTCTACACGCTCGTGGGGCTTTCGGTCTTTACTTTTCTACTTTTGTCGCCGCTGCTCGTGCGCTCGTCGAGCGAGGAGATCGTGCTGAAAGAGGTGCTTCTCGAGAATCCCTACCGCCTCGCGCGAGTGCGCATCTTCAAGTGCATGGATCACCTCGATGGTCCGCCGCTCTCCATCTTCGTCTTCTACATGTTCCTCCTCGGGTTCTTCATTCCGGTCGTCCTCATCTTCGTCTTCTACGGGCTGATGGTCCGCCGCCTCGTGCACCGTTCGCGCACGATTCCTTCCTCGCAGGTACCTCCGCATCTTGTCGCACCGTAACCGCCGACTTTTCGCGTTGCAGCTTCCAGTCGCGAAGATTGCATTCTACACAATCGCCATTTCGGTCTTTTTCGTAGTCTGCTGGAGTCCCTACTGGATCGCCGCCCTCTACAATCTCTACAGCACGTTCGACGAAGACGACGAGACCGTGCATCACCACACTTCCTCCAGCTTCATCTACGTGATGTACGGTATCCACGCGCTACCGTATTTCAACTCTGCCAGCAACTGGCTCCTCTACGGTTGGTCACTTCGTTCTCTGCAGCATCGAGAAAACGCGCTTTCAGGCCTTCTGAACAGTCAGCTGATGCGCCGTGCGAGCGAGCACAAGTCGCACTACATGAGCCGCATGGAGGAGACGAAGGCCGTCGTGCCGGACGAACCGCTCCTCCAGAACGGAAACAACCATCACTCGGGTCTCCTCCATCATGTTCATCACCAGTACGGTAAGAGTCACGGAGAGATGTCCTCCGTGCTGCCTCGGACCTCCGATTCGCTTCTCTGATCGTCGTTGCAACACTCCTCATAAGGGTCTCTCTCCATTTTCCGAAGAATTCTCGTTCGCTCAACTCTTTCCGCGTTTATCGATTCCGACTTCGTCTTCTTTGAAACCTAATAAATGTTCTCGCGTTCTCACTTCGTCTCCGTCATCTGAGACGACGACATGATGTAATGGAGGAGATAGCGTCGTTATCACAGAAGTGTCAGAGGTTTGCACTTAAAAGAAAGTGACTTTCCGCCACGAACACACACAGAGTGATGTGCTGGGTGGAGTGGATTTACCTTCTCGTTGTCGTCGAGGTCGCGTCGGGCGCCCCGACTTCGGACAAAATAGGAAAGCTGCCGAATCTTGACTTCACGCCCTCTTTCGACCAGTATTCCGGCTATCTGACCGCCAGTGCCACCAAACAGCACTTCTATTGGTTCACGGAATCCGAGCGCAATCCCGCCGCTGATCCCGTGATTCTGTGGCTCAATGGAGGTCCGGGATGCAGTTCTCTGCAGGGAATTCTCACCGAAATGGGGCCCTTTCGCGTGAAGGACTACGGTGCGAAGGTCGTGGCGAATCCGTACGCGTGGAACAAGGTGAGGAAGCGCTGATTCGTCAGATTTCAATCAGCACGACATGCAGATCGCTTCTGTGATCTACATGGAATCGCCGGCCGGCGTCGGATTCTCCTACAACACCGACGGCAACACGACGTACACCGACGACCAAGTGGCGATCGACAACCACAACGCGCTCATCGACTTCTTCGCCAAGTTCCCCGAGTATCAGAGGAACGAATTCTTCATCGCCGGTGAATCCTACGCGGGTTATTACATCCCGATGCTCGCGGCCCGATTGATCAACGACAAGGTCAACTTCCCGGCCTTCAAGGTGGCTCCACACGTTGTTCTCCGCCTCAATGAGGTCGTTGCAGGGAATGGCGGTGGGGAACGGATGCGTCAGCGACCGACTTCTCTTCAATTCGGTCATTCAATTCAGCTACAATCACGGATTCGTTGACGAGAACTACTACCGCGCCTCCGTCAAGAAGTGCTGCGCACACGGAGCCGCGGAGTGCGATTGGTACGCGTACTCGCTGCAGAATCAGAGCGCAGAATGCAGTAAAGAAGCGCTGACTCTGAACGCGGCCAATTTCAACACCGGCCTCGATCCTTATTCCTCTACTTCACCTGCTACACCGACTCTCCGGCGACGCCGTCGGCGCTGAAGTCGACGATGCGGCGCTTCATTGCTCGCAAGTTCGGTCACGACACGCAGCTCCCAAGAGGCTCCACCGAAGCCGCGTGTGCGCATCACAACGACGACATCCTCTGGCTGAATCACCAAGACGTCCGCAAAGCGATTCACGCGCTTCCGGGGCTCCCCGAGTACACGTCTTGCAAGTGAGATTGTCTTCCACTGCGATCTGATTTTGAAGAAACGCGTTCAGTGAGAAGATCGGCAGAGATTACGTCACGCAGTACGCGGACATGACGTCCTTCGTCCGCCGCGCGCTCGATGCAAAACTCCGAATCCTCTTCTTCAACGGCGACGTTGATTCGGTTTGCAACGTTATGCACAACGCGCAATTCCTCGCTGACCTGAATCTCCCCGTTCTGAAAGCTTCCGTTCCCTGGTTCGTTTCGTCCGAACTACCGGCGACGGCGGGATTCTTCACAAAGTACCAAGGTTCGATTCTCAGCAATTAGCGCCAATCAACCTCTCCCACCTTTAGGAATCGACTTCTTGACTGTGAAAGGCGCGGGGCACTTTGTATCAAGCGCCTCCGAGAAGCCGCGCGAAGCCCTTCAGATGATCAACAATTTCTTGCTGAACAGAGACTACAGTACTCCTTTCTCCGCCTAATTCAGATCTTTTATAAACCCCCAACGACCATTTCGTTGCTTTGTTTGTCGCTCTCTTCGCGATTCCCTGCTGCGAGCGCGTTGCGCAACGCTGTTTGCGTCCGAATCTTTCGGTCAAATCCGATGACGCAAGTGACCCTCTGCGGTTTGTGACCCTCGGTTTTCGAAAGACGACGCTTCCGCAAGCGGCAAATGTTTGCAATCGATCGAGTGACCTCCGCCGACATCCTCTGACATCGACTGACAGCAGCGCTTGGGGGAGAGAGGATTCGGAAACGCCGCATTCCGAGTATGAATTCCCGGTGATGAGTCGAACGGTCGCATCACCAGAGGAGTCAATACACGAAGCGCGGCGCTTCGCAGCGACGGTCGCGTGGTCAACCGAGTTTAGTAGATGTATTCCCGGTGATGGATTGGGACTCTGCATCACCTGAGCTACATTTACTGAACTCGACTGCTTGCGAGATAGGACGGGGGACACCACACCGCCTACCGGGATGCAAAAAACAACTGAACGGGTCAGTTCGGACAGTGGTCAGGGGTGTAGGGAGGGGCGGAGGGTCAGCGAACAGCAGCGGTATGCCCACGGTAGAAGCCACGCCCGATGACCCGAATGTCCAAAAGCGCACGAGGACCCACCGAGAATACTTCCATCGATTGCAAAAAGCAACAAAATTCGCCAAAGAAAGAAGAAAGTAAGAAGCGAAAGAGATGAAGAAGAGAAATGAGATTCAGCAGCACGATGCACTCGCCACTCAAGCGCTGGGAAAAGCCTATTCCCGCCTGGGTCTTCGGCTGAATTCCCTGAAAGGATTTAAGTCGATTTCGGAAAAGCTGGCGAATCGCGAACAAACAAACGATTCACGAGCATGTTTGCAATTCCTTCGGGTTGAAACGATCAAAAAATCGATGTTCATGAGAGCACATGTGCAGGGCGACCCCCAAACTCAACAAAATAACGCGCTCGTTGATTGTTGAACACGAAGTAAATATTTGTGGTCATTTCTATTTTCAGAACGACCAAAATGATGAAATTGGTGCGTGAGAGTGCCGGTGGGGCGTCCTAGAGGGAGGATCAAAGTGTGCTGCGTGCGAAAGTGGAAGAAACGAGAAGAGATCGAAGGTGAGTTCATTCGCACTCTTTAAATGAAGTCGCCGCTTAAACGGGTCCAGAAGATCATTGCAATCAGCCTCTAATCTCCGCGGCCTGCAGCACTTCCTTCTCGGGCTCTCCGCCATGCCTTCAATCGTTTCAGCGTGATTGATTCGAGGCTAACTTTATGCTAACCGGTTCGTGTTGCTCCCGGAGATTTCTGTTTGTTTTATTGCTGTTGCAAACGCTATCAGCGGCGGCAGAGAGCGACGGCGCCGTCGTGGTTTCGGGGAAGGGGTGTAATTTCGGTAGTTTCCGCCGCCTTCCCACGGGCAACTTTGCGTCGTCGGCCCGTGCCAACTAAATCCCCCTCGCCCCTCTCACTCGCCGTCATTTCAACTGCGAGAGCTAGTTGAAACGAGGTGAAACCAGCTGCCGTTTCTTCGCGATTTTCGGCCCCTCGTTCCAAGCAATCGAACGAACGTTTTTGTACGTGCAACGCCATTTTCGCATTGGAATCGAGATTGCTTCGCGTGCTCCGCTTCGACTGGTCACCTTTGCATTCGCGTGCCGTCAACTCCGTTCCTTATCGATTGTGTTAATGGTTTGCGTCTTTAAAAGCATTTGTTCGCACCTTTCGAAAGTTAATTTATAATTCAAATGTTTGGTTATCGCATGTCACTTCGAATTAGAAGAAGGTTGCACTGACTCTACCCGTTTAGATCAAATCAGAATGCCGAGTTTCGCGTGGGTCACCCTCGCAACGAACGACGGGTACGCCATGGGCGCCTTGGTTCTAGCCCACTCCCTGAAATCCGTCAATACGGCCCATGCGCTGCACTGCATGGTGACTTCGACGGTCTCCGATGCAGTGAGGTAAGTCATTCTCTGAATCAGCTACGTGTGAACGTGCAAATTTGCAGAGAGCAGCTGCTCTCCGTCTTCGACGAGGTCAGTCTGGTCGATGTGCTGAACAGCAACGACGACGCAAATCTCGCCCTCATCGGGCGTCCCGACCTCGGAGTCACTTTCACCAAGTAGAGTTGAAAAAACTATTTTTTACTGACTAACGACTAATCCTAGGTTGCATTGCTGGCGGCTTACGCAGCACGAAAAGTGCGTTTTTCTGGACGCGGACACTTTGGTGAGTTGTAAAGTGCCGTCGACGAACAAAAGCCTCGCTCTGTGATTGATAGCGGCTTCGTTCGTCATCGGAGTGGGCGTCGTGTGTTGCGTTTTTAACTCCAACAAATTCAGGTCGTGCAAAACTGTGATGAACTCTTCGACAGACCAGAGTTTGCCGCCGTCGCGGACATCGGTTGGCCCGATTTCTTCAATTCGGGTGTTTTCGTCTTCAAGCCTTCCACCGACACCTACCGACGACTCCTCGAATTCGCTGTGGCCCAAGGATCGTTCGATGGAGGCGACCAAGGTCTCCTCAACATGTTCTTTGCCAATTGGCGCGATCTGGACACTGCGCATCGCCTACCCTTCATCTACAACATGACCGCCGGGGCCATTTACAGTTATGCTGCCGCTTACAAACGGTAAACTTGCTGTTTGCGGCACAGTGCGGTCATCAGAGTGCATTCAGGCAAGGCGCTAATGTCAAAATCGTCCACTTCATTGGCACCGAAAAGCCGTGGACCATGCATCCGTCTTCACACCGATCGGAACACGTCGACAAGTGGCAGTCGATTTACCAGTCGAAGGTTTCGCCACTCGTTCCTCATCACCACGTGAGCCCTTTCCTTGCTGTGAGGTTGCAGTGGATCAGCGATGCGGTAAGAACGCGACAACCGAGTGTTTACTATCAACCAACCAACGTGCATGTTCCTTCGACTCTTTCAAATTCCACATCTTCCGTTAGTCAACCTTCGACCTCCTCCTCAGTTCTCTCTTCCCATAGATACCGCAGTGTCTCCACTCTTCCTCCTCCTTCTCCTCCTATCCACTCTGCTTCCCCGCAAGGAGGTGGTTTGCAATGTCCCCAATCTTCTCACGATCAAGTTGATCCATGCCCGCCAAAGTCCGAATCTGAAGTCGAGGGTCCTCTCTTAATCAGTCTCACTCCAAATTCCGATCATTCCATTCCAAATTTGTTTATTTGTCGGACCGAGGAATCTCAAAATCCGGATTGCATGCGAGTGTACTGTTGCGTAGTGCCTGATACGGTAGAAGTGAGTTCTGTTTGCAAATCCTTGCTGCGTGTGCTAATTCCAGTCTGCAATTCCCGTTTAACCGTTTGGCTAACACGTAACAGGGTGTCTTGTTTTAGTCCACGGAGAACGTCTCTGACCTAACTTCTTCTAATCAATTGCCGCAGCGGGTAGGTTCGCATGTGTCGTGTCCTGCTTTCTCCCATTTCTGTGCTTTGCTTCACTTCCGCGCAGTTCCTGTGTTCATCGCATTTACCGCATCTATTTAGGTTGAACCGTCCGACGAGGAGCGTTTGCGTGCTTGGGAATCCGGCTGTCCGGACTACATGGGACGCGACTCATTCGACAACATCCAGAAGGCGCTCGAGAAGTCTTTGGCCGAGTGACCTTTCTTGTTCCTTTACTAGTCACCCTCTTCTCTGTTTGCGATAATTGCAATTTCTCTGGCATGTTTATTGTTTCGTTACCATAAATGATTACACCAATCACGTCGTCGCCGTTTTCTGGTTCGGTTCGATTGGATAATCGCGGTGTTCTCTTATGAACAGGACTTGCATCGATCGGAAGGACGTCGTCGCTCAAGGTCGTCTCTGACGGTGACGGGGGCGTCTGCGCAGGCCGCAGTCCTCGCGACGGTCACTTCAAGTGCACACGAAGATGGTCGACGCTGTGAATCGCCTGGTGCTTTCGCTCGATTCGTTCACCGCGACTCTCGTCGGCGGATTCCTCTTCTGCGCCCCGCACGTCGTCGGAGATTTCTTCTTTGTGAGTTTTTCCCTCCAATTTCGCACAAACCGTTTGCGCCGCGCGCGTGAGGAACATTCCTGCAACTGCGGAGCGCAATTTTCCCCAAACGACCGACCACTCGCTACCGTACTTGCAGCGAGCTTTCTGTGCTCGTAATTCTGGCGATTGCACCCAAATGGGGCCAAAGAAACAAATTGGCGCGATGAGAATTAAGTCGTTGTTGAATATTTTGTTGCGCAAACTCGCGCGATCGGCCGTTTTCCCACGCAAAATCGTTTTTTCCATCGATTCACACTTCGCATTCCGCAGCGCAATCTCTCCGTTTGATCTTCGCCCGAGAAAGAATGCTCGCGACTGTGTAACCCGCTTTGCCTTCTTTCAGCAACGCGAAACCGACGGTGTGCATTGGCATCTGATCCGATGCGTCGGCGGGCAGATCCTCGCCTCCGCCGCCGTGCTCTACAAATTCCGGAATCGCACTTTGGAGACGCAGACGACGTGTTTCGTTCTCAGAATCACCGCCTGCATCCTTGCGCTTCTGCTCCTCTTCCACGCTCGATCTGCAAACTCTTCGCTCCTCCAGCCGTCGGTTCGTTCCGCTCCTCCAAAGCGATACTCAAAGTGCCGCTTTCTAGCTCCAACAGGGCCTCATCTACGCGGCCGGAACGGCGTTGGCGCTGTACATCGTCCTCCTCTGCCGCGCCGGATGGACCGTCGGCGACACGCTGCACCGTGAGAACAAGGTCGGCAACATTCTCTACCAACTCGACTCGATCGCCTCGATCTGCATCGGCACCGCGTGGCTCAGCGTTCCTCATTGGCTTCTACACCGCCAGGTCCGCGTGCAGATGGACGAATCGCACGAATTCTGCGGCCGCATGATGGGCGCGCTGTTCTGCGCCTCGCAGATCGTCAGTTCACACGCTCTCCACTGGAAAAACGCCTCTGATCGCTCGATGGCGATTGACGCGCGCGCCATTGTAAGTTTCATGGTCTACGCAGCTACAGTAACCCTTAAAAGCCCCAAACAATTGTCGTCTGTGCACTCGAGCAAAACGCCGATTGTTAAACAGGAAGGAAGCAGCTGCAAAACAAAAAAACGTGTTCTCATCTACCGTAATCATCGCGGAATGCTTTCAGTGTTGCATGTTCATCCTCTCCGCCCAGATTTGGTCACAAATCGCCTACGAAGAGCACTGGGGAGGTGCGCATTGGGTCGGCATCAGTCTGTTCAGCACGTGGACGATCATCGCCTTCATCTACCGCACCTTTACGTGGTGCTCCGTGCGCTCGGAGAAGAAGAAGAAGTAAAGATCCTTTTATACGAATAGATTTTAAATAAAACATGAAAACGAATCATTTTGCGACTAGCGAGCGTTGCACACCACGATTCGCGACTTTATACGACGCAGACGACAGTAGACGTGGAATTCTGCTGGATTCAGGGCGAATTCGCTGAGCCAACGGTCGAGTCGCTCCAGATGCCACTCGCTCACCTCGCTGAGCAAACAGCGGACGACCGATTCGAGGAACGGCGAGTCGTAACTCGCTGCGATTAGTCCCGGTCTTCTCCAAAGTTCTAAACAAGCGTTGTCGCAATTCATGCGCTACCGTACTCGCCTGTGATGATCGACTTGCGGTCGACATGCCGCCAGAACGCGTCGTTGAGCGAAATTTGTCTTTTCCACACGAGTCTCTCGATGATGAGTTGCATCCGCCGTTTTCCTATCGAGCGACGAAGCAGAACGAGCGCGTCGATGTTCTCGTGATGCAAAAGGAAGAATCTGAAGAAATCGGTGATTTCGCGTTGCCTCTGAGCACCTACAATTCAAACAAGCGGGCGAATCCGTTCGCAGCGAAGAAGCTCAGCATTTCCATCGCGTCACCACCGCGGAATTCGCCTTTCCGAAGATAAGTCGCGTAGTAGGAAACCGCTCTGTGGATCGTTGGCATCATGAGGAAGTCCAGAGTCAACGTGACGGGTCTTGGCGCTTTCCGGTACTCCTAAAGCGAAAATTGTTGACGCGAAGCGAAACGCTCACCGACCGTTTCCATCAAATTCAACGCGCAGAGCGCGATGTAGGCGGAAGGCCGGACAATCGTCCTCAGATTCCTCACGGTGCCCTCGACGTCGAGACGGCAACGTTGATCATCGAAAGCGATGTACTGCGACGGCAGACCTTTCGGAAGGAGCTTCCGGAACGCAAACTCGAAGAGGTCGACGTCCTCCGAAAATCGATTCAGAATCCGATGGACCTCGCGAGGAAGAATCTCGCGATTCGACTCCGCGTTTACTCGGAAATTGTTAAGTGCGATCGTCAGAAGCGATGCGACCATCGCGGAGCTCAAGGAATCAGCTGACCAATCGACATTTACCGCAAAACGAACGCCGGACGACTGAACGAATGACCGGACGTCCTTTCGGCGGCTATCGATCGCGGCTGACCCCTAGTCACCAGTCGTTCGCTTGGGTGTTGGCTGATTATGAGTGCGACCAGGGAAGAACGCTCCAACCGCCGTCGCGGATAGATGAATTACGGTAGAACGAATGCAGCTTGCTCACACCGATGCAGATTCAGAAGAGACGACACAGGCGCTTCTTCAATCAAGGAAGAATTGGGGATGAGGTGCAGGCGCTGTTGGCGTTCCACTGCGCGCTGTGGCCGAGCGCGATACTTCGTTTGACTCGGTCGGCTTTCACCGGAAGCTGAACTCTCGCAGTTGACTTCAAAGACGCGCTACAGAATCCTTTTGAGTTCTCGCAGCGATTGCCTTCTGGTCTAATTGGTGGACAGCGCCATTTGCGGCTTTCACCGGTGCGAGTTGTAACGCTCTGTGGAACCATCGCGCACGTCTTCTTGCAGAAACGCATGCGTTAGAGTAGACGTAGGAGGCATTCCACACTGAAAGGCGCATCGGGTGACCGGAGACCTGAGAGTGAACGGATACGCGGAAAGTATTTAGTTATATTCATCTTGCTGCTTCATCATCTTCATCATCAGCTGAAATCTTCATGGCTTCGCAATTTGGGTTCGGGACGGGACGATCTCGATCCACTTGGCATGTTGAGTCAGGTGGCCAGGCAGAACTTGTGCACCTGAAGATATTGCAATGGAAGATTCTCAGTTTTGTCGCCGGCAATTGCGAAACAGACCTTTTCAATTCTCGCACGAAAAGCGAGTCAATTGCGGAGCATTAGCATCCAGCGGGATGCATTCAATGCTGCTCAATCACACTTTTATGTTTCATCTGCGCTGTTTTCTATCGATGGCGAGGAATTGCAACTTCGATTGCAAAAGCGCGATTTGCGGCTTGCAGCAATCAGACCTACAGAAATCCCGAATGATCTGTTCTTCTGGTGTTTTGTGCGAATTCTTCAAAATGAGCGGAATTCTGCGAATTTGATAGCGCCGCTCTCTTTTACATTCTGCTCTTCAAACAGAGCGTTTGCTCTGTGCCGTCGTCGGTTGGTCAGATGCGCGTTGTTTGTCTAAGTGGACGGACCGGCGCTACGCTTTTGCATAGAATAGTTACATCGCTGAAACAACATTGCGTAGCAGATGGTCAGGTGGGCAAACGCGTTTCCTCCCTCATTAGGGCCTATTTAAGCCCAGAGTCCATCATCAGCAGCATCCTATTCTCGACTTTCCACTATGGTGTCCACCCTCCGAATCGTCGCCCTTCTCTGCTTCGTCGTTTCACTCATTTCCGAAGGACATGCAACCGCCGGAGAAGCCGGGGGAGCCGGAGCAGCCGGGGGAGCCGGAGCAGCCGGGGAGCGGGGAGCCGGAGACGCCGGAGACGCCGGAAAAGAGAAAACTACAGCGAGCACCGCCACATCGGGAGCCACCACGACTACTGCTCCGGCCAACGTTCCCTCCTTCTGCTCCAGCATGAATGGAACCCTCCTGGCGACAGCGACCGCGTGTCCCAACATCTATGAATGATGCCACGTGCGATACCTTCTTCCCGATGGTTGGAAACGATGACGCCAGCCGTTCGCCCAACTGCTACAATCCAATGAACGTGGAAATTGCCAAGCTCTGCCCCAAGAACTGCGGAATGTGCTGCAAACAAAGCCGCTACACGTGCAAAGACAAAGCCGGTAAGTGCGCGCTACCGATGAAGCAACGCGAATTGTCGTTTCAGGATACGAAGAGATATGCAAGACACAACTGTTCAAGGATTGCAAAACAGAAAACGTCGAGATCCGAAAAGCCGCGCTCACGAATTGCCCTCTGACGTGCGGAGTCTGCAAGGGATGCGTCGACAAAGACTCCAGTTGTGGACAAGTGATCAACCAGTGCAACATCGCCGAGCATAACGAATACATGAAGGAGAACTGCGCCTTCAGCTGTGGATTCTGCGACTCAACCGGCTCGGGCAGCGGAACGGACTCGGACTGCGTGGACGCGTCCCCCATGTGCTCCAGAAACAAACATCTCTGCGAGCATCCCAAATACAAGAAGCACCTCGCCGGAGTCTGTCGGAAGACGTGCAACGCTTGCAATGTTCCCGTCACATCTGCTCCCGTGGTTAATGGCGTAGTTTGCGTGGACAGAACATCGAACTGCGCCATCTGGAACCGCAACGGTTTCTGCGCGAGCACCTTCTACTCAGAGCAGCTCAAGAAGAACCAGTGCGCCTTCACGTGCGGCCTCTGCTAAACGCATCGAGATTGTAATATTTAATTTTTAGTTGGCATCGTCGTTTTACTTTCTAATCGACTCGGAATAAATTTATGGTTTCATTGTGAATCGCAATCCAACAGCGCTTTGTGTGGAGGGCCGCGGCACTCAAGTGAATTGACGATTCTGAGGTCACCGCGCGGAGCGTAACATTTTCTCGTCTTGGACTCTAATGAAGCGAGCATTACTCTCTCGACATCACATGAGGCGCATTCTATCGCCAATCGCCTCAATCACAACGGGATGCCCTCATGGGTACGATAACATAAACAGTCACTTTAAGAGCTCCCACAGCGCGATCCCTGCGCGTTAAAGTCAGAATCACTTGGGAACCGGCCAATCTAACTCGCTGGCGTGGATTCCCTTTGTGGATACCCCGCGAATCCCCTTATTTGTGGAGAAATGGCGCTTGAAGCGGTAAGCGAGGGCTTCTGGCGTGTCGCTCATATAGTTCCAGGGTTTCTTGGAGAATCTGTGCGAGAAGAAGGGATTTGACGCGATATCGGAGATCTCGAATCTCGGGAAAATCGATCTGGATTCGTCGAAACGTGCTCTAGATGGTGTACTGGAAGCGCGATTGGATTCCTTCGAACGCGAGCGGAATCTCTGCCAACCGCCTGTCAGGTATAAGAGAAGCTCCACTTCTGTGTTTTTGATTCTCGTCGTTTTCAGCATGGACGGAATCGGACTGCTTGTCAACGACACTTCCAAGCTTGACAGAAGTCTTCTTAGTCATATGAGAATGCTGAAGCAAAACGAAGGAAGTCTTATTTCCACAAATGATGTTTTGGAGTACGATTCCGCGAAAGCAAAGGCGGACAAACTCGTTGAGATCGTAAAAGTAAGTGAGAACCTGCGATTCTTTTTGAGTTCTCCGTTTCAGGCGAAGATCACATGGGCCACAACATTCAAGGAAGCCTCCGAAATGAGCCAAAATGACCAGAATGAAATGTATTCGAAGTTGGTCACGCTTCAGCGTTGCCACAATGTTCTCTCCCAGTATTCGAAGCAAGCAATTCGAGATGCGAGCTTTGAAAAGATGAAGGACGAGTTCTTGTCATGGTTCAGTCCGCTATCCTTTTTGCAATTGAAGATCAAGATGCCGCCCAGATGGAGGTTCTGAGAGAGAAGTTTCACGTACTCAACAGGATTCACGGTAACGGTGCTCACAACTTCCCTTGAACCCGAATCAGTTTAGTGTTCGAAACGAGTTTGGGAACATTTGCGCGCAACAAGATAAAACTCTTCCTCGGTCAGATGTTCGACCCCGAAAACGGAGAATACGATTTGTGGCGCATACTCCAAGAAGTGTTCGCTATTTGGAAAACAAACAAAAAGTAGGAAATTATCATTTTCAATGCATTAATCGTACTTTTTAAAGAATAGCTGAGCAGTTTTTGGAAGGAAAGGGATCGCAGGTGCTCTCTGAAAGTTTGTTGGAGGGTGTGAACGCTTTTTGGGAGCGCATCTCTGAATCACTACTTTCCGAAATGTCGTCAGATGAGAATCCTCTTCAAGCCGCTCATCGCATTGCAACTGTAAACACATATAGAGCTTTGCAGATTTCCTTATCCCATTTGTTCAGATGTGCACCGAGTTTTCTGGCTATGCGAAGGACAATGGTGACAGCCACATCGTTGCGACTTCCTCTTCGATGGTTTCAAGGCTTTTGGACATACTCAGCGAAGGGTACGCGAAACAAGTAACTTCTGTTCTACTGTCGTCGGTTAATAGAATTCATCAGGTTTCCTCCTCACTATGAATTCACGAATTTCACATCCTTTTTAGCCCGAACGAGCTTCGCGTTCTCGACACACATGGATTATGGTCTTTATCGAAGATTTGCTCTCACAGATCCGACAACTGATTGAAGATGCTGAAGCTACATTTGGCGGAAATTTTTTTGCGTACATCGTTCCATCTCTGGAGGTATTTGGAGTGGACTTGAAGCGTTTCATGAACTCTTGCCGTTCTGTATTCAGGTTGCTGTGAAGGAGTTTTATTCTCTGGTTAAGAACAATGACCTTTTGGGCGTCGAAAAGGAGCACAATGAAGTGCGTTTGCGAAAAACGGTACAAGAGAATACAGAGGACAAAATATCCGCTATTTGCGTCACGGGTATGTTACAAGACGGATAAATAACCGTTGTTCTATTGATTACTGACTGTAGGATACCTTCTTGACGGAATTGACGAAGTTAACGAGCATCTGGCTGAATGCGCAAGGCAGCGCGATGTTAAAGAAAATTTTTCTGTATCCAACAGAAATTTGTTGGAAGCCCTGAACAAGCAAGTGATTGACAGCAAAGCCGAGTCGATGGCGTTGAGTATCATCTATCACATGGGTGAAGAAATGGCAGAATTGGTAATACATCTATACTTTTGTGAAATTCAGAGTTGTTTTTAGAAGAAGCAGTCCGTATCATCGCATGCTGTAGAATCTCTGAAGAGTTCGCTTCCTAGTTTCAGCACTCCTCCACACAGCTACGTGACCGCTGTTGGCCACGCGCTTCTCCATCAGATGAACACTATCGGTTCGTATGTGACCGATAAGAACTTTGTTTCTGCCATCTTGGATGCTTCCGATTCGGAAGCTAGCGAAGAGGACGTGGACATTTGGCTGTTGAACAAGGTTGGCATCTCTGTGATGCATGCTTTCTATTCGAATGTTGGTGATGTGTCAACGCTCTCTTCTGAATTGTCAAGGCAGTTTCACGCGGACATTGGTAAGTGTATGATAATAGAAAATGGTCTTCAGAAAAGTACATTTTTAGTGTTTCTAAGCGAAGCAATGGTCGATCTGCGTCTTAAACCGATTCCGGAGCTTGTTGATCTAACTAAAAGACTAGCAGGCAGAACTGAACTGTGATTAAATTCTTCTATATATAATAATTGTAAATTATTTGGATCATTATGGGTTACTAATTTGACTATTTATAACAATGAATGCTTGGCTAATTAAAGATTTACGGGGTTGTTTCATTTTGAGCGTTGCTGTCGCGTTGATCTCACGAAAGATATCATATCGTTAAAAGTGCGGTTAACTTTCTGACTAAATCCGTGACTAAACTTTAGGGTACGATGGATGGAACTTCTCAAGCGAGTACAAACAAGGACACTACAGGTGGTAGTAGTGATACCGCCTCCACGTCCTACCAAGCATGTATGTACAGGAGCCCGTGATTCTCAATTCTTTTCTTTAGACCCTGAAATGAGTGCAGAGCAAGAATTCTTTCTGTACGAGCTGGAAACCACCGATTCGGGAAGCGTTGGGTTAGTTCTCCGCGCAATTTATGACTGCGGAGACGTGCATAAGTTCTCACGCGCTCTGGAACGGCGAATCACGCAGTACGACAAGAACATTCTGAAAGTGTGCACGTTCCACTTTCAAGGATACATCGAAGCCATCGATCAGTTGGTGCAACTGAAGGAACGCTGTTCTGAGATCCAGGTAGCGGATGTGGTAATAATTTATGCGTACAACTCTATTTTAGCATGATGTGGCGGTAATTGATACAGATATCCACACCAAAAGCGAGCGCTTGAACAAGCTCAGTTCTGAGGTTGTTCACTACCGTAAACTGCAGAAGAACGTGACTACCGCCATCGATCACATTACAATGTGTCTTCCCGTGCTTGATAACTATGCGAAACTTCAAGAGTTGATGAAAAACAAAAAGTGAAATCAAATTTTTGTTCTTAAAAACAAGACAATTTCAGG
The DNA here is from genome assembly GCA_007213375.1 of Steinernema feltiae. NCBI lineage: Eukaryota > Metazoa > Nematoda > Chromadorea > Rhabditida > Steinernematidae > Steinernema > Steinernema feltiae. The sequence continues at coordinate 149,547 of MQUG01000170.1, forward strand.
TACTACCAAGCTCTAAAGGTCCTTGAGGAATTAGACCATACTTACTTGAATCACATGGACAAGTACCGCTTCACTCAGACCCTCGCCAACTCCATGAAGCCTATTCGAGAGGAAATTCGGTTGAGGACTTTTGACGAGTTCAAAGATTTCCTTGCGAACATCCGGAGAGTCTCGGAACGCATTGGTGATCGGGCTTCGAAGATTGTAAGTTTGAACCAAACGAGTGCATCGTACATTTCCACATCAGATCGCAAAGGAAAGTCTTTTTGGCGTATCCGACGTCGAGCAGCGAAGACGAATTGCTGAAGAAGTTGAGCGAAATACGCCGCGCGAGGATATCCGCCTCTCATCCGATGGATCCGTCGCTCGAGATTCTGCGGGAGTGAAGCTGAAACGCACTTCAACTGGTGACGACGACGACGACGTGCACAGCGCACAGGATCTCATCGACTTCACTCCGATCTATCGTAGTTGCCAAATTTTCAACGTTTTGGGTGACCGCGAAACGTTTGATAACTTCTACCGTAATCAGCGTAAAGAACAAGCGAAAATCATCATTCGTTGGGATGGCGATCAGCAAACCGTGAAATGTGTAGGTCGTGCGATTGCTGTGCGGGGTTAACTGCTGTGCGCTTTCAGCTCGGTTCGGTTTCCGCGTACGTCAGCTATCTGAACGAGATCATCGGATTCTTCGTTGTCGAAGATCACATCATGCAGAGAGAGCCTGGTCTTGTGACGCGCGAGTATAAGGACTCTCTGTGGGAGATGGCTTTGAAACAAGCGATCACATTCATGAACAATGACTTTGTACGTTTCAAACGCGGTGTGCAATCTAATTTCGATTCAGGGTTCATGCACTGACGTGAAAACTATGCTGACGATGAAGAAAGTCATCATTTTGTTTGCGATGACGATGAAGAGTTATGGATTCACTATAACTCCAATGTACGAACAGCTGCAGAAGTTCAGGTTGGTTAGTTCCATACTGAATTTCACTCGCCAGGCTTTCAGGGATGGCTACAATGAAATCCTGATGAACGAATATTGTTCCCAGTTCAACAACGATTTGGAGAAAGACAATTATGCGTCGATCATAGTGAACAGCGACAAAGAATTCCGCGATGTAATAACTCAGTTTCCGTTTTACAAACGCGGAATGGACATGGTTAGTTTGGTTCTGAATGTAACTTCTATGAATCTGAAATTTGAAGGAAGAATTCCCTCGCAAATTCCCGTTCTCGAAATTTGTTCCGAAAGTATACTCACAAGCGAAAAGTTATCTCGTTGGTTGTTGGCAGTTCATGGAGCATCTGCAGTTGCCTCAGTCAGAGATTGAGGATACGGTAAGACAGTACGCAAACAAACTTCTGGACCGATGGGCGCGCATGCTAAGCGATTTCGTTTCTTCCAAAAACAGGTCTTTGGCGCAGGTAAGAAATATTCTTTTGCATTATTAAAAGCTGTTTTAGTTGATTCAAATCACAATCAATATCGGTTATCTGGAAAAGTCATGCGAAACAATGGAACAGTACATTACGAAGATGACCAATCGAGGAGACTCCGTGGGAGCCCAGAGTCATTTGGTGACACTCAAAAAAGACGTTTTTCGTGACGTACGAAGCGAAGTTGAGCAGAACATTGACGCTGCGTTGAAGCGAAAAGTCGACGATTTCATGGATTTGGCAAACTATGATTGGGAATTAACAGACGCTGGTGGCGTTGCAAGCGACTATATCACCGATTTGATCAAGTTTCTGACAACAACTTTCACGTCTTTCAGCAATTTACCAATTCAGTTGGCTCGGCACAGTTGCATGCAGGTATTTTGCTGTTAAATAGAGTTGCGTGTGATCGCGAACATGTTAAGACGTGCAAACACTTGGCTGATCGACTTAGCAACCTCGTTCTCAGTGGCGATGTGAAAGCCATCAGCATGGGTGCTCTTGAGGAATTCAATCTCGATGTCATCCAATGTGAGGATTTCACAGATCAGTGCCCTGTGGCTGGATTCGAGGACAACACTTTGTCCATGACATTCGCAACTTTGCGTCAATTACTCGATCTCGTGATGGACTCCGATTGGACCACTTATCTCGCCGACTACAAACAGAAAAAGGGAAAATACGTCCGCGTCAAAGTCGAGAACGCAATTATCCTTCTGGAAAAGTACATCTAGTTGTGGTTTGGCATCGTAAGTTCGCGGTGTTTCAGGATGATCGAATTCGAAAAGAAAAGTAACGGCTTCTTCGGGATTGGACGAGGGGACAGAAAGAAGCTGCTCGATACTATCCTCCGACAACTGAAATTACTTCAACAAGGACAGTGATGTTTTCATGTTGCGATGCATTTTCGCTTCGCGTAATAATTTAAGTATGTAAGTAATATGTATATATAAATATAGTTTATGTTTCCTCATATTTCACATGTATTTGTGTCCTCTAACAGGTCTGACGAAGGCGCTCTAGATCTCATTCAGATGGAATCGAAATCGCGAAGAGAACACAAATTTCCCTCTGTTTGCGTTACGTGTTCAGTCTTCAGTCAACAAACAACGAAATTCTAACATTATAGCACGGCGAGCTTGATGCAGACCGAATTTTCTCTCCCCTTTTGAAAAAGCTGAATTGAAGTTCGCCTGCTCACGTGGGCGATCAGCGCCTTCAGAGTTTGCGCGAGAGAATAAATGAATACCGAGCGACCCGTTCCGTCACGATCTTCCTGATTTTTCGATACCGCATTACTTTCGTTTGTTATAGTCTAGGCTTTTGAAAGAAAGAAAGGACTTCGCTTCGTATCCATTACGCACCGCACCGGCTCAGCTATCTATAATTAGAGATTGTTGCATTATCCACGCGTTCTCTGACTATGCATCTCTTTGTTAATCGTCCATTAATTGTACTGACTCGTGCTTCAGACTACTTCTCTCTAACTATGTCCAGCCTAAGCGAAACAACCAATGAGAAGAAACCTTCGCTTCTCTTCAAAGCGTCCAAACTGTCGAGCGTGGCAGACAACATGTGGGCGAAAAGTAAAGAGCAGTGGAAACCTGCTGCAAGTCCCGCTGTGGCTTTCTCTCTGTCGAAGAAATCTCTCAAAATTGGCGGTGAAGCGGACGACAAAACGTTGCCTTCGACAGCCCCTTCGGGAGGGCATGTCTTTGGTTCCAAGTTGGCTGAAATAAAGGAGGTAATCGGCATATTGAGACCTTTTTCGTCATAGCCTTTTACAGACCAGCAATGTTTTCAAAAAATTCGCTCCCAATTCCGACGAACAAAAGAAGGAAGATGAGGAGAGCACTTCATCTGAAGCTGGTGCTTCCCTGAAAGAATCTGTTGCAGCATTTGAAAAACAGAAAAAAATCGAAGAGGAAGGGCATGCCGGTGAAGAAGCGAATGTGCGAACGGGAGAAGAAGGAGAAGTTAACATTTACCAGGTGTGCTTAAGTTTAAACCTTCTCGAATTTTACGCCATAAGAAAAATAACTTATTGACATCTAGGTAACTGATACTTTAGGTTACCGGAAAGCTTTACTTTTTCGACGCTGAACAAAAGACCTGGATAGAACGAGGAATGTCACATCTTCGAGTAAATGAAAGTTCCGGTAGTTCTCATCGACTAGTGTGTAGAGCGATTGGGAATCAACGAGTAATCATCAATTCAACATTCTTTCCCAACATGTTCATCGAGAAAATATCTCTTCGTCGTGTAAAATTCTCTGCCTGCTCTCCAGACTACGACTTTCCACAAGTTTTTTTATTCCAGGTAATTTGTTCCCATGTTTCATTATAAAATTTACGAACGAAAGTTTCAGTCCTCGGAAGCTACAATGGAAAAGTTGTTGGAACTGTTCACAAGCCTCCACAGGATGAGCAAAGCAAACCACCAGCATGAAAATAGAAAGCGGAAAGCTGAATCTGTCCAAGGACAGCCATCGGGAAAGAAAACGCTTGAAACTTGTGAGGAAGAAGAGCCCTATTCGGAACAGTTATAGTTGTTCTTTTGTCTGTAAAACCCTTTATGCATGATGTCCGTTATGCAGACTGGCAATTAATACAGATTTTCTTTGCGATTGTGATGCCCGTGGCCTCGAATTCGCTTTTTTTACGTTTCCTGAGCGTTTTTATTCGCATTTTGAAAGATGTCTGGCTTGCTGTGTGGTCTGTCGGGAGCAGCACACTCAAGCAATCGCTTGATTCTGCCACGATGCAGTAGCATTTTTATGCAAGGAAGGTGAAAAGAACTTCAGTTTACTAGTATAAGTCAACTTCAACAAAACGAGCATGTTTTTGCACAATATTGTCTTTTGGTCACTTCTGCTGCAAGTCTGCAGAATCCACTTGCAGCCCAAATGTCGCAACTAAAGTTCCACGTTTTGAAAAAGATATAGACTGCGGTCACTCACTTTGAAGAGGAGTCACGACAGAATTCGGCAGGTGGTGGAGTCGCTTTGTAGCCACAAGATTGACATGTCTCTGGACATCTCGATCTTAAGTTACACGTTGATCCTAAATGTTCCTCTTCGACTTACTTCATCATTTCACCGTAATCCGGGCTATTGCACTTTTGGGCGTGCTCTCTGCAGTTACTGGCGGTGTCTTCGCAGCCTGCAGGAGGTGGTGGAGGCAGAGCGATACCGGTGGTTCGCGTGATGTAGCAAGCTTTGCAGGTCAGAGCGCAGTTGCGGATAAGCGCCGGGCGAAAAGCTGGATGATCGCAATTGCGTTCGTTCTCTTTGCAGTTTTCAGCAGAATCACGACATCCGGGAGGCAAAGGTAAGCTCGTAGTAGTGGTTGGTGGGGAAGGTGGCGCGGTTATTTTCGGAGCTTCAGTTGTTGTTCCGACAGTTGTAATTGGAACAGCTAAACAAGTCGTCCACGTTTTGACACTCGCGGAAACTTACTGGTAGGTCCCTCGGTTGTAGGAGTCGCTGTAGTTGTGGGATCGGAACAGTAGCCGCAGGTCTTCTGACAATCTTTCTTCAGCATTGCTTCATATTCGGCGTTTTTGCACATCGACTTCAAGTTTGTGCAGTGCTCGCCTTGATCTCTGCATTGCGCACAGAGACCGCAAGTTTTAGCGCATTCCTTCTCCATCATCGGACGTAGATTCACATCACCGCACATCCCTTCAGTGCAATCAATTTCTAAACTTTTTGTTTGAACGCTGTTTCAAAGGCAAGATTGTCTTACTGCTAGAATCCTTGCAAGTTTCCGGATCTTCACAACAAATAGCGCATGTGTTTGCGCAGCTCATCGCCATTTTCGCTGCTTCGGGATCGTCAGAATCGCAGTTTTCACTGCGGATGCGAGAGGAGGATTTGTCTGGCAGTGGAAAGAACATTTCGCACATTGCGGTGTTCATTTTGTTAGTACACGATTTGGCTGTCGGTAAGAGTTTTCCCGAAGAATCAACGCATCGCGGTTTCCCAGGATGTTCAGTTGTTGGTCTTGGGGTTGTAGCTGCACTAGTCGTTTTTGCATCAGGAGCAGTTGTTGTTTCTATAGGAGCAGCAGTTGTTCCAGCAGCAGGAGTTTCTGTAGGAGCAGTAGTTGTTCCAGCAGCAGGAGTCTCTGTAGGAGCAGTAGTTGTTCCAGCAGCAAGAGTCTCTGTAGGAGCAGCAGGTGTTTCTGTAGGAGCAGCAGGTGTCTCTGTAGGAGCAGTAGTTGTTCCAGCAGCAGGAGTCTCTGTAGGAGCAGTAGTTGTTCCAGCAGCAGGAGTCTCTGTAGGAGCAGTAGTTGTTCCAGCAGCAGGAGTCTCTGTAGGAGCAGCAGGTGTTTCTGTAGGAGCTGTAGTTGTTCCAGCAGCAGTTGTCTCTGTAGGAGCAGCAGGTATCTCTGTAGGAGCAGTAGGTGTCTCTGTAGGAGCAGTAGGTGTCTCTGTAGGAGCAGCAGGAGTCTCTGAAGGAGCAGTAGGTGTCTCTGTAGGAGCAGTAGTTGTTCCAGCAGCAGTTGTCTCTGTAGGAGCAGCAGGTGTCTCTGTAGGAGCAGTAGGTGTCTCTGTAGGAGCAGTAGGTGTCTCTGTAGGAGCAGCAGGAGTCTCTGAAGGAGCAGTAGGTGTCTCTGTAGGAGCAGTAGGTGTCTCTGTAGGAGCAGTAGGTGTCTCTGTAGGAGCAGCAGGAGTCTCTGAAGGAGCAGTAGGTGTCTCTGTAGGAGCAGTAGTTGTTCCAGCAGCAGGAGTCTCTGTAGGAGCAGTAGTTGTTCCAGCAGCAGTTGTCTCTGTAGGAGCAGCAGGTGTCTCTGTAGGAGCAGTAGGTGTCTCTGTAGGAGCAGTAGGTGTCTCTGTAGGAGCAGTAGTTGTTCCAGCAGCAGTTGTCTCTGTAGGAGCAGCAGGAGTCTCTGAAGGAGCAGTAGGTGTCTCTGTAGGAGCAGTAGGTGTCTCTGTAGGAGCAGTAGTTGTTCCAGCAGCAGTTGTCTCTGTAGGAGCAGCAGGAGTCTCTGAAGGAGCAGTAGGTGTCTCTGTAGGAGCAGTAGGTGTTTCTGTAGGAGCAGTAGTTGTTCCAGCAGCAGTTGTCTCTGTAGGAGCAGCAGGAGTCTCTGAAGGAGCAGTAGGTGTCTCTGTAGGAGCAGTAGGTGTCTCTGTAGGAGCAGTAGGTGTCTCTGTAGGAGCAGTAGTTGTTCCAGCAGCAGTTGTCTCTGTAGGAGCAGCAGGAGTCTCTGAAGGAGCAGTAGGTGTCTCTGTAGGAGCAGTAGGTGTTTCTGTAGGAGCAGTAGTTGTTCCAGCAGCAGTTGTCTCTGAAGGAGCAGTAGGTGTCTCTGTAGGAGCAGCAGGTGTCTCTGTAGGAGCAGTAGGTGTCTCTGTAGGAGCAGTAGTTGTTCCAGCAGTTGTTGTTTCTGTTGGAGCAGCTGAGGTTTCATCTGCTATAGCAGAAGTGACCTCGGCAGCAGTTGGTACTACATTCGAAGTAGCTGCACTTGCTGATACAGCAAAAGAAGATGCCAACAATGCAAGAAGGAGTGCTGCGAAGCCTATGGGCCGCACCATTGTTACCTAAACGACTTGGAATTATCGCTCCCGTAACAGGAAATGAAACACTGAACACCGATGTTCGCCTCCGTCTTATAAAACTATTTTAATGCAGCTGCTACAACACCATGTGGATCGTTTTTGTTGCACAAACAAAGTCAACAATTGAAAAATGCGACCAGAATTGTTGTGTGTGTGTGTGTGCAGCTTCATGTAACGTTCCAAGCGTTGGTGTTCTTGTCGTGTTTGCGGTGAGTTTTCATACAGTTACAAACATTTATTCTTATAATTTAGTCTTTAAGTTATCTTTGTAAACGACATAACTAAATCAATTTCCTAATCGCTTCAGAACTAAGAGGGTGCATGTTTCGTGCATTTCGTTCAAACTGGTCAAGAGCTCTTTGTCTTACTTCATCCCAGGCAAACAGCAACCTAAATTGTAGTTAATAGATTGAGATTGCTGGGAGAATCGCACCTGTAAATCTTGGTGATATACTTGAGCATACCGTAGTCAGTAACAAATTGAAGTGCATCGTCAAGGGCCGGTTGCCATTTGGCCTTCATAGCGATTTGCAGAAAAGCAAGCTTGAGACGACAATTTTTCGTTTTGAAAAGGCCGTAAGTCTCTGCAAGATGTTGAACCCTCGGATGAGACAATGGATTCTCAGAAGCCTCCACGCATTGAAGCGTCTTCAACTGTTCGGTTGTTGTCATCTTCTGGAAGTCCGCAACTGTAATCTTTGTGAAGTCTCCTTCGATCCAGTGATTAGCCAGTTGGTAACATTCTTCCACGCGAGTCCTGTCGAACTTTGGCGCATTGGGAGGGAGTCCTGGTTGATGAAGCCACTCATTGAAGTCGATCTCCTTAAGCACACCATTCTTGTCCTCAAAGAATTGTTGAAAGAATTCCTTCCATGTGTCCGTTGTTATTGATTGGAATTTGAACTTCTGCACGTACTGCTTCAGGAATTTGATAAAATCCCCGTTGCCATCCAGTTGTTGTTCAAGATACATAAGGAACGCAGATCCCTAAAATAGTTGTCTAAGGATTTAGTGTAAATGATGGAAACTACTTTTTCGTATGGGGTTTCGCTATAAATATCGTTAGGATTCATTCCTTGAAGATTAGTCACCAGTTTTGTTAGTTCTTGCTGGGCTAGAGGTTGAGTCTTCGCGTTTCTCATACACGGAACCAAACTGTCTTCCCAGCCAAGCAAACAATGAAGCTGACGGATGTGTTCACCGTGCAATTCTCCCATTATCTTGCGTTCCAAATACACAGTAAATCCTTCGTTTAACCTTTAAATGCAAATTTGTGAAATTAGAAAAAAAGACTCAAGATTCACCAATAATGCTCCCAGGTAGCATTTGTCACCAAGTTACCGGTCCAACTGTGGGCAATCTCGTGAGCCACAACGCTCACTAAAGAGCGGTCGCCTGCGATGAGCGACGGAGTCACAAACGTGAGGCAAGGGTTCTCCATTCCTCCAAACGGGAAGGAAGGCGGCATGACGACGAGATCGTAACGTCCCCATTCATAGGGTCCGGCGAGATCTTCAGCTGCCTTCAACATCTTTTCGGTATCGGCGAACTCATAGGCGGCACTATCGACTACAGACGGCTCGGCCCAAACAGCACAGCGGTCGCTGATATCTCGTTTCTCCAAACATCCAACAACGATTGCCACCAGATAGATGGGAATCGGACCTTTTGGTTGAATTCAAAAATGGCGCGATCTCTATCAACGGTCATTCCAGTGTTAACAGCACTCATTAAGCAATTCATAGTAGAGGGAACAGAAATCTAAGAATGAGAGCTCATTCATGAGAGCATGTTAGAAGTCGTTGCAAACCTTGGCCGTAATAGTTTGTTTATTCGCTGGAGTATCCTGCGATGGTATAATTGATCTACCAAATGTGTAGCACGAAAGGCCGTATAAGTAGTCCGCCCTTTTGTCTTTGGTCATTTCTTTGGTCATAAATGCAGAGCACCGGCTGAACTGCTGGTTGTATAAGCAATTTCGATTTTCCTGAACAGAATTGTGAGGAGTGCCGTCTGGTGATCACTAACCTTTCTTCATCTCTAAGCATTTTCGCAATTTCCACCGTTATTTTCTGTCCGTAAATCCCATTTTCTACTATTTGATACGATACCGACTTTCCCTCACAAGTCACACTTCCAATATCCAGATTACAGGCGTCTAGCAGCTGAAACAAAGTTTAATCACATCGAGCGATTCCCGCTCACCAGCTTTTCAACATTTTCCTTGATCGCCTTAATCGACAAAATCGCGACTCCTTTGATCAGTCGCTTTTCAAAATCAACAAACCAATCCAAGTCGACATGTTTCACGACGACTTCGTGGAAGTTGGCGCAGGAAGAGGGATCCACAACGTTCATGGCCTAAAGCAAGTAAGTACAGTAGCCAGAATGCGACAAGGGCGACATTCGCGACTAAAATCTAAAAAGTTTCGATCAAAGCGAAAGAAAACTTCGATCATCGTACACCTTTGCTGATAAGATCGATGCGCCCTCCGCAAGCGAGAGCTCCACCATCAGCACCACCACGCGACAACAAAAACTGACGATACTAGAATGCTTCAAAGACCGATGAGACAGTCAGTGTACGCTTTCTCCTTCATTTCAAAGTATTCTCTATCACAAAACAAAGATCATCGAAATAATTAAAGAGTCAATATTTACAGACGACACAAAAATTAAATGGGACCTCTCTCAAGGTTTCTCAAGGAGTCGTTTTACAACTTGTACTGCAATCGGATGCATTTGAGGAACATTCTTCTGAAACTGCGAAACTGCTTCATTTTTCGCCTGGGGCCAAGAGAATAAATCTCTGAAACTCCGACATTACTTATTTGTTCTGTATCACTGTTTACCTGAATATAGGCTTCAAATACTTCAGTCGACCATAATTGGTGACGAATCGAAGAGCGATTGGCAAACCTTCCATCCAACGAGCTTTGCAAATAATTTCAACAAAACCGAAAAGAATCTCGCAGTTTTGCGTCTTTTCTAAGGAATACACGTTGGCTAGCTTCTTAACACGATCCGTGGACATCGGCTTGTCAGCGCGGATACATTGCAAAACTTTGGTTTTCTCCTCCGAAGACATCGCTTCGAACTCGGCACTAGTGATAGAATCGACCTCGCTTGCATCAGTCCATTTTTTAGCCAAAGTTCGACAAGCCTCGACAAGCGTTTCGTCATATCTGCAATGAGTTGATCAACCGAATCCATCCACGTCTGACCCACTTAGGCTTGTTTGGCGGAACTCCAGGTTCACATAACCACTTCTGGAAATCGATGCTATCGAGTACGTCCTTTTTATCGGCGAAATATTCGTATAAATAGTCGCGCCAATGTTGAGTGGTAATCGATTGATACTTGAATTTTGCCAAGTAATCTTTCAAAAACTGCTCAAACCGCTCATTGTTTCCAATTTGTTGCTCGATGAACATTAAAAAAGCGCTTCCTTTCTCATACGGAATCTCACTGTATGAGTCTTCGGGATCTGCGTCGGTTAAATCGGTTATCAGCTTCGTATAAGGGTGCAAAGACCCAAACGTCTCATGGACACATGGTAAGAGATGATCTTCCCATCCGACAACAGCTTGAAATTGGCGGACCTGTTCTCCGTATAGTCGTCCCATAATTTTACGTTCCAAGAACACGGTAAAGCCTTCGTTCAACCTGCATAAGTATAAGTTACAATTAAACCAGTGCGCGAGAACTAACCAGAAATGCTCCCAAGTCGCATTTGTAACCAAATTCCCTGTCCAACTATGGGCAATTTCATGAGCAATGACGTTAGCCAACGACCGGTCACCGGCGATAAGCGATGGAGTCACAAACGTGAGGCAAGGGTTCTCCATTCCTCCAAATGGGAAGGAAGGAGGAAGAACGACAAGATCGTAACGCCCCCAAACGTAAGGTCCAGCGAGATCTTCAGCTGCCTTCAACATCTTTTCGGTATCGGCGAACTCATAGGCGGCACTATCAACTACGGACGGCTCGGCCCAAACAGCACAGCGGTCGCTGATATCTCGTTTCTCCAAACATCCAACAACTAATGCCAGGAGGTAGATGGGAATTGGGACCTTCTGGTTGAATTCAAAAATTGCGCGATCTCCAACAACGGTCTTACTTCCAGATACAGCACTCATCAAGCAGGTTAGTTCCGATGGAACTGACACCTAAATATATGAATATTTTTTCCCCTTCAATGCTGATTCCAAACCTTAGCAGAATAAGTATGCTTAACCACCGGTGAGTCCATACAAGGGAGGATTGACCGGCAGTAGACCTACAAAAAACCTTTATGATAACGGTAAAAGCAAATTAAACAGTACCGCCTGACATTGGCTGAAAAGAAACGGTTGTTTCTTGTCCTTTGTGTACTCTTTTCCGAGAAATTGCAGAGCGCTGGCATTTTGTCCTGATTCGTATTGGAAATCAACGGTTCTAAAGTCATCAATTGTATTTTGACATGAAACTCCCGCTCGTCACGCTACCTTTCGTCTCCCTCGCTAATTTGTCCGATTTCAATGTAGATTGTTTCTCCAAAAATTGAGTTCTTCGTTGTGGAGAACGCAAGTTCCTTGCCATCAGATTTAATTGAGTGAATTATGAGCCCTTGCGCGTCCAACACCTAAGCTTACGTCCACGTAACGAAATAGCCGACATCAACTCACCATCTTGTTTGTTGACTTCAACGCTTTAAGATGAAGCGTAGAGGATCCAACAATCTGTTTCTTCTCAAAATCGACATTCCAATCCAAGTCGGCGTGTGTCACGGTCAATTCTTGAAAATTCGCATTGGACGAAGGATCGTGATCAACGACCGTCATGTTTCCTTAAAACATACACTCAATCACTAAAGTATACAAGCTATTAAATTTCCGCAATGTATTCGCGATTACCGAGCGCTTCAGCAGCAAATAAATAGTATACAGAATCGCGCAATATCACAGGGAAAGGCAAAGTAAAGACTCGCTGACAGTTGTCAGAGCTTCAATAAAATAAGTCGGGACGAATAGCAGAATTATTTTTCAATTATAAATCAAAGAATACAATTCGAGATGCACACAATATCATCATTATTAATTAGTTGCAAAGTTCAACCAGTTTTTGGAAAGTACTGTACACGTCAGATCCTGACAAGAAATTACATAAGACGCTTTATGACTTGCACAGAAATCGGGTGCATTGAGGGTACGTTTCGTTGAAATACGTCAACCGCTTGCTGACGAACTTCTCCCCAAGCGAACAAATTTCTAAAAAATAATGTCAAAAAGGTTACCCAGTAGCAATTGCTTACTTGTAGAGAGGGCGGAGGTACTTCAGACGACCGTACGTACTGACGAACTGTAAGGCAGCCGGTAGTACTGCAGCCCATTTTGCCTTCACGGCGATTTGAAGCCAAGTAAACTGAATTTCACAGTTCTTCGATGCAAGGAGCGAATAAGTACGATCCAGCGCTTCAAGCTTTTGGTGCGAAAGAGGGTTCGCTGACCGGATGCACTGAAGAACCTTCACTTTCTCAGCAGAAGTCATAGCTACGTAGTCGCTATTGGTAATAGACGAAATTTCGGAGTCTTCGATCCATTGTTTGGCCACCTTTCGACAAGCCTCGACCAAGGTCTCATCGTACTGTGGCTTGTTCGGAGGAATTCCAGGTGTATTTAACCATTTGTTGAAGTCGATGTTGTCAAGCACAGACTTCTTATCGGCGAAAAACTCTTCAAGACACGCCTTCCATTTATCAGTTGTGACAGCTTGATATTTGAACTTCGCAAGGTAATGCTTCAAAAATTGTTCGAATCTTTCGTTGCTGCCAATCTGCTGTTCAATGTACATCAGGAAAGCGGAGCCCTGGATCATCAATTGAAGAATCATACATTAAGTTTTTCGATACCTTTTCATAAGGAACGACAGAGTATGAATCATCGGGATCTACTCCTTCCAAATTTGTTATCAGTTTCGTGTAGGGGTGCGAAGGGTTGAACTGATCATGAATGCAAGGCAGAAGGTTGTCTTCGTAGCCAACAAGAGCAGTGAATTGACGATGGCTTTCTCCGTAAAGTCGCCCCATGATTTTTCGCTCCAGAAACACCGTAAACCCTTCATTTAACCTGCAAGCAAACGTAGTTCACTAATCCAAGAGTTCTATATACCAAAAGTGTTCCCAGGTAGCGTTAGTCACCAAGTTGCCGGTCCAGCTGTGCGCGATCTCGTGCGCTACAACATTCGCTAAAGAGCGATCTCCTGCCAGCAAAGAAGGAGTCACAAATGTGAGGCAAGGGTTCTCCATTCCTCCAAATGGGAAGGAAGGAGGAAGAACGACGAGATCGTAACGCCCCCAAACGTAAGGTCCGGCGAGATCTTCAGCTGCCTTCAACATTTTTTCGGTATCGGCGAACTCATAGGCGGCACTTTCGACTACGGACGGCTCGGCCCAAACAGCACAACGTTCGCTTATTTCCCGTTTCTCAAGTCGACCAGCAACAATGGCTAGCAAATAGGCCGGAATGGGAACGGGTTGTTGAAAGCTATAGGTTGTCTTGTCCTCTGACATTGAGGACCCTTCGCCAATGGCACTCATCAGGCAGGTATATTCAGATGGAACGGAAACCTGAATCATTTCATAATTCACTAAAAGTTTTGAGTAATCAAATACCTTCGCTGAGTACGTCTGTTTCACGCCTGGGCTGTCCATGCACGGTAATATGGACCTGGCGTGGATCGATTGGCACTGGCTGAACAAGAAAGGTAGCTTTTTGTCCTTTGTAAGCTCCATTTTGAGGAACTGCAGAGCGCTTGCATTTCCCCCGTGCTGTAGCGAACAGTGATTTTTCTTTAAAAATATACACGGTTAATTCGTTTTCTTCGTATATGTATGTACAAACCTTTCATCGCCGGCTTCGACGACTCCAATATCAACGGTTATCTTTTCGCCAAATAATCCATTCTTATCGACAAAAAAATTTAGTGTCCTATCTCCTTGAAAGAAACCTTCGAGCTCCAACTGGTCACCATCCAAAACCTAGAAAAATAAACAGCAAAATGAACATCCAATGTTCCAAAATTGTCATGATACCAATTTGTTGGTCTTGCTCAGGGCTTTGAGGTGAAGATCGGCACTGCCGACGATTCGCTGAGCTTCAAAGTCGACTTCCCAGTTTAGGGCGATGTGAGTAATCACAATTTCATCGAAGTTGGCGGCGGAAGATGGGTCAACGATCATTTGGTACTCTGCAAACATCCATATCAGAATCGTTTGACGCGACAACGTGACCGAAAGTTGCAAGAGGACACGCCGATAACAAAATAATGTCTTCGCTCGGTTTGTAGCCTTTCGGAGTCGCCCGAACTGAGGCTACAGATGGCGGTGACCGTCGCCGAGGAATGAAAGAGTGCAAAGGTCTGCAGATGATAAATTTGAAAACGCGCAAAAACGGACGACAATCCGGAGCCTCGCATCGCAGACGCACCGCATCGCATCGGGGCGAATAGTCGCCCCGCTTGCACCTTTGCTGTCTGTCTGTCGACTTGTGCAAAACGCGTTCGTAGAAGTTGCAATAACATCTTTTTGAGAGGAGGAGCAGACGCGACCGACGACGCATCCTCAATGTTTGTAAACTCTCTTTTTATGCTCTTCCTTGTTGTTATCGGCTTCACGTCACTAAAAATCAACAGTAAACAATCCAGCGATCAACGAAATGATCGGAGACCAGGCCAAAGACGCTGATCACATTTCGTTCGTGACACGTGGAGAGCACAGTATACAATTGTCACGTAGGAAGGAGACGTCAATCGAAATACCGTTATCTGAAGCATCACTCATCACCGACGCCTTCGGACTTCGGCTTCGAAAGAAATAGGGCGACGGCACCTACTAGGACTTCTTATATGCGGACCTCCAATGCCAGCGCTCCACAAATGGATTTATCAAAATTAAAAATAACAGGGCGAAGACAGAAATGTAACGATAAAAACAACACTCATCACAGTCGCAGACGCTGATAACGTTGCTATCGGCACAGTCATACCAGCGAAGCAATATCGAAGACATAACTGTTTGGTCACTATACGGAATCGATCTTCGGAACCAGCTCCTGTACTAGTATTTCAGGGCACTGAAACAAGGGATCGAGATCGCCAGTAGGGACGTCTTGAACATCATAATGCTTCGTGATGAGCTGCGAGAAAAGACGTTGCGCATCCACCGGCTGTCCACAATCTCGCACTTCATATGCGCACAGAATCCGTTTAGCGTTGAACGATCGGATGGTTTGGATTAGCGGATCGATACTCTGAAGTACAGTTAACGATTAAAACAAGTAGATTTGCTCTTACGGAGACGTAATAGATGCAGTCGACCAGAAGAAGAAGATCGCACTCTCGGCGCTCCTCCGTTGTCTCAGTCCAGTCGAGTGGTTTGGCAACACAAGAGCCTCCGACTTCGCAATTACTTCTGAATTCGCGGAGATGTTCTTCTCGACCAACGGAAGATACGATGGCAAATCTGTGGCGGTGACGTCGCATCCCAGCGAAGCTAATACGATGCTGCAGATGGCGGTGCCCGCTCCGAGTTCGACGACTTTCAGGTTCCTGAACGCGGACTCACATTTCGCAAAGTAGTGACAACACACGAGTGCGCTATCCCACACGATAGAGTTGACGTCACCGACGCTCTGCTGATGAATTCTGATGACCTTATCAGAAAAGTTTAACTCTCTGACAATATCATCCTCTGCCATTTTCTAAATCAACTGTGAAAATCAATGGCAGACATGGACTACGGTAGAAATGACAAAAACGAAAAGATAGAAACTAATGCATTTCATTAAGCAATTTAATTCCGCATTAAAGACAGCCCGTTATTAGTTAGACAGCCGTTATTAGTTATTATTAGTTAATTTCCGACATGATTTGTGAGCTTTTCCACCCACTCTGCACACCACGGAGTCCGCATGTACATCTGAACGACATTGAATTGATTCGAGAACACAAATTTCACTCTCACCTCGGTGTTCCAAAGCATATCTATGATAACCAAATCGTTGGTCTCATCGAGGTCGATGACGGTCGGGAATTTGGGCGAAAAGCGGAAAAAAGGGACTTTGTGAGATTGGGCCATGGCACGAGCGCGCTTAACGCACTGACCATCTGCGGCCGACACTTGTTCGATCAGGATATTTTTTAGATTGTTGACTGCTTGGACGTTCTTGTATAAACTAGCTATGCCTTCTATGATTCCTGTTGGAATGTTCACATTCATCTCCGAAATGGGTTGTGATGGCATTTGTCCCGTACCAACGGAGATCACGGTTGCTATTTCCAATTGTTTCTGACCCTAAACGATATAACCTGCTTTTTTAAATCCTCTAAATGGATTACATACCTCGACCTGTCTAACTAAATTGCAGCGTTGAACATCTGCGATCAAGTCACAAGTCGGGTTGTTGGCCAGCAATCCACCGTCCATCATGCCATTCACACTTGTGAAGTACATCGGCGCCGCGCTAGAAACAGAACATTCAGTGACGATTTCCACAGCCTCATTAACCTCGAACAACGAGCTGCTCTCCAAACGTCCACACTTCGAGGGTCAATGAACCCTTCCTCAACGTTTATCTCCGATCGCGAGCACAACTGATAATTCCGAAAGAGTGTTAGCGTTGGTGGATTTTGATCGGCTTTGGCAGCGGTGACCATCACGCGCACATTCTGATTCAGATCAGCCATTGTGGACTTTGCGCCATATTCTCGCTTCAGCAGACGTTCCAACTTCTCCGCACTGTATGGCTTCTTCCCCTCGAAGATTTCGTCTTTCAGTTGAAAATAAAGACGCTGACATTCCGACAACGGTTTCGGTTGCTTCGCGCTTAGCGCCAGAGCGAGGATCGCACCGGTGCTCGTTCCTGCAATCCATCCGATTTTCTTCATAAAGTATGGGTGTTTCCGTTCAATGTGACGCAAAATTTGCACGATCACCAATCCTCGAACACCTCCACCATCGAGTGATAAAAGATGAACCGATTCTTTGTTTCTACTTTTCGCTGCTTCTAGAGCTAGTTTTAGCTGAATTTCGTCAAGCACCAGAGGTTTCGTAGCGTCTTTTGCATGGATGTAGGATGGATTCGAGAACTGCTCAATCAGCTGGACACATCCGGTTCTAAATGGACGGAAAAAATCAATGGAACAATCATCCTTCTTACCTGATATGGGCCTTAGCGACATCCGCGCACGTTTCGTTTTTGTTGTTGCAAATTTGAACGTCAGCACCAACACAAAGCAGAAATTTTATGAAATCGGGGGAATTGGACTAAACAAAAGAAGATTACAAAAAGCGATGATTACATAATGCATACCTTTGCAGCATAGTGGAGAGCAGTATCTCCAGCGAAATCGGGAAGATTGAGATTCGCTCCAACGGCGTATAACGCGACTACTGCCGACAAATCATTTCTAGCAATAGCCAGGTGAATTGGAGCCTGGCCCGCGGTGTTGACAGCGTTCACGCGGACCGCGATGTCCGGAATGCTTCCCACAACGAGAATCAACTGCAAACAATATCATTCATTTAAACGAAAATACGTGGAAGAATCCCACTTGTTTGCTGCAGTTCGCGTGGAACAAAGTGTTCCCTGATTTGTCGGTTGGTTTGTAATTCGGAGATTTGCAAATCGCATGAGCAATCCTGAATTTAAAAAGTGAGATATGAATTAATTATCAGACAAACTTTTCGACATCATCAGTGAGCTTCCGCTTCTGTAAAGATGCGAGTGAAATCGGCAATTCGGAAGGGATAATCTTTAAAATCTCTGCAATAATTTCGGCATCACAGTAGGATATTGCGTTGTCAGCAGGAGTTTCTCCGCAACTGTTCAACTGTTTCAGTGCAAACGGCGTCCGGTTGTCCTTCAGGAATAATCCCATGACTTCCTTGGAGTTCGATGAAGCTGCCAAATGCAATGAGTTGCGTTGTTCTACATCTCCGCGGCTCACATCCGCGCCCTTCGATAGGAGAAAATGCGCACACGCGGAACGTCCTCCTAAGGCCGACAAATGTAATGGAGTTCGCCCGCTATCCGAGGTCACGAGGTTGATCTTCGACAAATCTTGAGTCACGATTCGTTGAAGCGACGTTGTCAGGCCGAGGAACGCGGCAAAATGCACCGAATCCCAACTGTTGTTCTTCCTCCATACAAGCACGAGTTCGTCGATAGATCTCGTCACTGAAAATGGTCGGAACTCTGAATGTCCTCACGACAGCCACCCACATTCGTTCAGGTCATACGCCTTCGCCAACTGATTCAATTGATCACAAACACGTTCTGCCGTCTGGTAATTGCCGTACGTTGCAGCAACAGCGCCAGCGGGCTCGTATATGACGTGAATTTGGGCCGATTCCTTGAAGCACGAGAATGGCGTTTTACCGTCAAATTTCTGAAGATTTTTCAGCTGCGATTGGCTGAATCTCTGCAATCGTCACTGTGCACTACCGTAAGGGAAAGCCTCTGCACCTTGACGTCAGTTCCAGAATCGAGCGGAGCCGACGACTCGTTCGTTCCAAAGGAATTCAGAAGGGAGAGTCCGCTGTTGACGACGTCGGGAGAAACACCCGATTGCTTGAGTGCTGCTCCCGCTAGACCTCTCAGGAAGCTAGACATCTTCAAAAGGCGAATACAAACTCTGGCTCATCGTAAATCGAGAAACGTAAAAAGCGAACAACGCGTGGCCAAAAGGGATCATAATCGCTCTTCGCAAACCTCTTTATTAACCACTTTTTGTACAAATAGAAATCCCTTTTAACTCTTTAAATATTGTTAAATTTAACACCATCGTTCAGTAGAATGCTTTAAAACATTCTGATGCGGTTCGCAAGTGATGAAGAGCATTTGAAGCTTCGAAGAACACAGTGGTGACCATCTCATCAACCTAAATCAAATGTTTGAATAACCGCAACAGCAGCACAGCAAAGCTACCTTTTCAGAAGAGTGGCAAGAGTTCAATGACTCCGCGAATTCCTGGGCGAAGAAGTTGATTCGTCGACAAAATAGCTGCGTCAAATCGATCAGATGGTGGGGTGGTGGAATATTATCCGCAATTAGCATCAATTGGGACAGTTTATGAAAGACCTAAATGAGAAAAAAATCAATGTGCTATCAATTTACAATTTGTACCTGGATTGATTGTGCAGTGAACTTTGCCAAAACCGTAATTGCCGTCTTGTAAATCTCATCGTCGGACTCCGTCGTGGATTCGGTCAAACTAATCAGCTCTCGATTTGCAGCCAGCAGACTGGGGGCGTTGTATGGCAAACTGATTTCAGACAGAACGTTCTTAAGTTCAGACTCGAAGTTGGCCGATGAGCAAGTGTCGGAATCGTCCACATTTAGCATCGTTTCGTACCTGAATCGGATTTCGTTCAAACCATCCTCTTCTCGGCTTACGGTGACTTTGCAAAACTGCTCTTCATTTGTTGACGACTGTAGTTTGTAGAAATTAGATGCAAACCCTCGAGGTGCACGGACCCTTCCTCCTGGTCAAATTCTCGTTGAAAGCACACCCCTTGGAATTTCGCAGAACTTGTAGACCCATATCCAGCAAGTGACTGATCCGAAGAGTGCTCTTCTTCACCATTCATCCTTTCCTTTAGGAGTTGCGAAAGGTTCGCAGGTCCTTCCGGTTGGAAACGAAACCGCCTGGAGTGACGCGAGGTTTCGTCATCCTTTACGGTTAGGGTTTCAAACGTTTTCTTTCCCAACGACTCAAGAACGTCCAATCCACCAGTGACAAAACCAGAAAACATTCCCCGAACGCTACACCCCCGGGCCTCCTTGACTTTGAGTTGAATGTTCAACCAATAGGTCTTGGTCTTTTTTCTTTTCTTTCTCTTCTTCGGTGGTAATTCGGGCCATGTCCTCGGCACTTGGTAAACCAAGACTATTTTCGACCACGTTAGAAAATCCTTCGCCTAAAACAGCGTCACCGTAACAAACAATAAAATGCGAATTCAATGAACATACCTACGGCGCTTACTACCTCGGTGATACCGGTCCACTCCCACAGTGATCCCTTTGATTTAGAAGGCGCCTTCTTCTCCTGCGCATTCCTTTTCTGATCACACTCGGAAGCAATCTGTTCACTGAACCAATCAGAGGATTCTGCACCGGGTTTTGCCAACTCTTTTCTCATGCCATCGGTTGGTAATTCTTCTTTCTCTGTGTCCGAACCGTCCCAAGTATCCCAGCCGTCGCCATTTTCATCGCCCTCTTCTTGCTCTTCGGTTTCGACATTGAAATCATCCCAATGCAATTCTGAAATAACGTTTAAAAAAGGATCCTGCTAAGTAAAAGTTACCTTTAGATGAAGATTCATCCTCTGAAATCGACTTTGATTGTGATCGCAAAGGCATTACATCGGCAGCCTCAGAAATCTCTTGATTGCACATGACTTCAGTCGATCCGGAATTCGAATGAACCTTTTCTTCGTCGAAATGAGTTCGCTTGGTCGAAGGCTTCAAGATAAAAACAATAGTCCATGCAAAACGATGTTATTTAAGTTACCTCTTCCTTTGGCTTCTCTACTGCAGCGCTTTCAACTTTCGCTACAAATTCATGATGTTGCTGCGCAACTGACTGAGCCTTGACAGAGGTGTTTGCCTTCTCATTCGCGTCCTCTTTCAACAAAGAAATGTCCACATTCTTCTCCACAATTGGGAGTTTCTTCACAGAAACCGCTTTTGCGCCCATCTTTCTGGTATTGGCCTCGAGTTCTTCATTTTCGCCCTCAGATGCGCTCAGAAAGAGATCGTCGTCTGATGACTCCGCCATTCCTGAAAGTTCCTAATATGCATCGAAATCTATTTTTCCGCTGGCGCGATGCCACACTTTGCTCGATTGCGACAATCGATATTCTCGTACGCGTGGCCACAGAGAACAATGGGGAGAATAGCGATCGGGTACACTACGACGCAAACGCCATAATCGGTTTAGATGGATTTTTGCTTTTCGCGGATGATCACTCGTCTACAACGCGTAAAACGTAGCACCGCCACCGCGTCTCCGAGTCGTCCTCTGTCGGGAGATTCCTTCTTCGAAACCGATCATTCGAAACCCTCCGCCACGTGCGTCTGAGAGTCAATGGTCGAGTTGGAGGAGCGACAACGGGTCGTAAATGCACAAAAGCGTCCTATTAGTCGTCGTGTGTGGCCTTCCACTCGACCATAAATTGGGATTGATTTTCTAAAATCGCCAGCGGCGTTCTCGACCTCAGCGCGCGCCTCTACTTTAAACTGCACCTCGCCGTGCGATGTTTCCTCGGGGCCTATGAGTACAACGTTTCAGATGAGCGCAGCGGCGGAAGGAAGGCGCGTTTCAGCCAAGAATGCCAACTCGGAAAGCGGCAAAGTCGAAGATGCCGGCGAATCGTATAAGTCAACTCCCGCTGAAGCCTTCGTCCGAGGCGATTCGCGTCTGTCAGCCAGTGGAGGACTCACATCGCGGCTATCAGTAGCCATCAGGAGGTCAGTTCTTCTTGCTCCCCTCGCTTCAGACGTATCGTTTCGTCCTCAGATCTCTGCGTTTGGGGCCCCGTGCGTCAGCCAACAGAACGACTGCTGAATCGCCTACTGTGGGGGTGAATAAGGTCGACGATATAACCAAAAGCACACGAAAGGTGTCAGCGGGAGGTGTTTATCATCGTATCAGTGAATGTTGTGTTTAAGTTTGAATCATTCACCGAGTTCGCCGATGTTACGAAGCAGCCTTGTGATCGACCCCTGGCGACGATGGAGGACGTCGATCACCTTATTCGCTTGAATCGCAAAACTCAGGTATTCCTTGAAAACTTAATAAAAATAAAAATGATTGCGTTATAAACTTCTTTTCAAATGGTCTTTTCGTCATGTTTACTAATGTATCGCACGCTTGTGAAAAAGAAGAATCAGGATACCACCGCAAGAAAGCAAACAAAAACCTGTTCGATCGAATGCGAATGTGCTGGAGGGCGAGATCACACCTTTGAACTGGCCCTTTTTGCTCTAGTTTCAGCAGTTTGCCCAGTGTAAACGTAGTTGGGCGCATTTGTTCAGTGCTTCGGAAGAAGAGAACTTCGAAATTGAATTGAGGATAACGGCGCGAGCGCGCGAAATTCAATTCACGGAAATCCGATTACGGTAAGATAGTCTCGCCTGTTGTTAGTCAAATGAGCGAGCGGTTTGCGCGTGCGGACGATCAAATTTCAATATTTGTCGAAGTACGATTAGGAAGCGAGTTGTTGACACTTGAGTCCTTCGCGCAGATCGCGCCGGGCTCTGGAACCTTTGACGCTATGGGCGTGTGTGTGCAGGTGAGAGTTATCAGTTGTTTGCGAAGATTTCTGCCGGAGGTCCTGTTGATTTCGCTGGTTTTGAGTTTGTGTTGTCCAATTCCAAAAGGCGCCGTCGGCAGCTCTCGCTTGTTGTGGAAGAGCGTCCGCTATATTGTTTTTGATGAAATTCAGTCGGTTTGAGGGATTCTTAGGAGCGCAGTTTATATTCGAAATACTACGTACGTGGTTAGCCGAAGTGTTCCTTTTCGTGTTTCACGCGAATATGACCACCCCGCCGGCATCCGCGTTTTGCTCTTTTGACATTTGCGCTCTACTTTCACGACTTTGGTTACGAATTCAAATGCCGAGCCGGAAATGCGATGCGCGTGATCCCCGCTGTCCGCATTCGCGCAACCCACAAAGGGGGAGGTGCGCGTGAGCGTTTTCTTGTTGTTAGTGTTTGTTTATTTTTAAAAGAACAAATAGTGACGCAGTTTGCGAAAACACCCGGTGTTTGTTCTTGCTCGCCGTTCCAATTTTGTGTTGTTCCAGTTTTGCTTTCGTATCTAAGAGAATTTGTTTCAGCTGAAGAAGATGGTGCGAAACAATAACTGGCCTTCTTCACACGAAATTCGCGGAGAGCTTTGGAAATTGTTGAGTATGGATAAGAACTTTGGAACGAACGCAGTCATCTACTCCAAGGAACTGGAGGAGTTACTTAACAGCGGCGGTGTGTTGTCAGCTTTGTCGATGCTAATCAGATCGTCTTTTCAGTGAAAACTCTCAATCCCTCATTCATCTCCGCAGAAGGTACCGTTATCCACGACTATGGACTTAAAGAACAAGGGGCAGTAACCCTCCAAAGATTGCTCATTGTCATTGAGTGCGGAAGACCTGCGTTGAAAGTTGTCCCGGTAGGTTCATCTCGCAGCGGTCATTTCAATCGCGTTTTTTCTTCAGATTCTGTACCCTTTATGCGCCCTCTTCTTACATTACATGAGTCCGGAAGATTCGTACGCTGCAGTAATAAGAATGCTTGATTCTGGGCAAAAGCAACGATTCCTACTACAAACCGAACTCGCGTCAATTGCGTCCAGCAGAACGATTCTCGCACTATTGAAGAAACACAAGAAGTCAGTCTACTTGTTGTTGAAACGTCGTGTAAACGCGCCAAATGATGATGAACTTGCCAAAGTTTTTGAGAACTGGCAAGGATGGATCTTTAAGAGGCTGCCGTTCGATTACGTTGTACGTGTGGTCGACTGCTTCCTCATTGAAGGTTTGTGAAAGTAGCGCTGCGAGCGCGTTAATCTCCTGCAACGATTGTCCTTTTTCAGGGCAGAAACTCTTGATTCGTGTTGCTTTGGCGCTGTCGTATGTTTGGTACAAAGCGAAAGGGAAGGATGTCTCATCTTCCAGAGAATTCGAGAGCATGTCGGTCGAAGAGCGCATTTCGGAAATCGAGCGGCAAATCGCAGAAACAGCAGGAAATTGTCCCGTTTCCATGCAGACGTTGCTCGATGTCGGCTATTCTATTAGAAATTTGAAGCAATCCACGATTGATCGTTTGCAGAAGGACAATGAATCAAAAGTAATCGCACAATTTCAATTCAGGTTTATATTTGTTTTTATTACAGCTTCAAGAATACGTAACAAAATTGCAAAACGAACGCCCAGCACAAAGATCGCAGCATCTCTACTCCGTTGCCTTTTCGTCGGAAATCGTAAATACTGATGCAGCTAGCGAGATTATGGCTGCTTTGCCTGTTCGACTGCAGCTAGAGATGCCGGATCTCTTGTATCGTCTATCGGAGCATGGTGCTAGTTTCACGAAAATGTGGTCGCTGTAAGTTAATTTGTGTTTTTAAAAAAGTCATTGCATTACTTTTACAGGATCGACGAAGCCGAAACTACTCTAATATTGATCCGGTCGACCAAGGGTGACGTTTTCGGTGCTTTTTGTAGTGCTTGCTGGGCTGAAAGGCGTGACAGGCATGAAAGGTCGCGATCTCGTTTCTTCGGTACTGGTGAATCCTTCGTGTGGAAACTTGATAAGCACTACGGTTTGCCTGTCACCTATTTGTGGTCCGGAACTGGTTGCAGCGAAGCTCCTCAAATGTTCCAAGCTGCAACAGAAAAGAGTATGATTGTATGTTACTTGTTTCTTCTCTGAAATTTTGTGTAGCGCGAATATTTTTAGATTGGAAGTGGTGGTGGCGACGCAATCCACATAACCGGAGAATTAACCAGTGGTCTTAGCTACCCATGTCAGACCTATGACAGTCCTGCGCTCGTCGAAAAAAATGGATTTGATATCGACGAAATGGAAGTATTTCAAGTTTTTCAAGGGGCGCGCTCCTAAGTTTGCAAACCATGTATCGTTCTTGCTAACAACATTCCAAAGATTTCACATCAGTGTTCTGTATGTACATATTATTGTCTTCTTCTTCCTCACTTGGCAAATGTCTTGTCTTATTTAAATACTATATATAGCTTAGGTTGTTTTCGGTGTTGCTTGTACATATTAGATTTGTCTGTTTCTACGTGTAGAGTTTTATTCTTAAATTGTTTTCGTTCTAGACAATAAATTAACTGCCATAAACGTGCCTCGCAACTGTGCTAGAACAGAATGCAGTTACTGTAGTCTCGGGCAATGAGTGCGATAAATATCTGAGCTGAAATTTGTTTGATTTGCGTCAGTGCTGCTGTTGTTAATTATCCCGGACAGGCTAGCCTGAAAGGGGATGGATTCCTACGGTAGTTATCAGCAATGGTTCGTGTTACATCTATACCGTTTTCGGTCTTTTAATCTAAAAGACGCGCCGTGGGCTTATTACATCAGTTCGCTGACTCTGACTTCATTGGCTCTGACTTTCAGGCATGTCGTTTGTGCAGAAGCAGCTTAACGACGCGATCCAGTTCGTCTTTCCTGGAAAATGCTTCGACTAAGATGGTAATCGAGTTGAATCCAATCGATCGTAAGTTAAGACATTCATTTCTCGGATGAAGTAGCCATTTTGTTTTCAGCGCAATGCATGCCGATCGTCATTAGCCGTCTTTTGGGCCTCGCGATCACTGCCGGTTCGCTTATGCTGTTTGTTCCGCAGATACTAAAGATCTACGCTTCGAAATCTGGTACAGGAATTTCTCTCCCCTCTCAACTGCTGGGACTTCTGGCTTGTGCCGGGACTGCGGCGTACAGCTACGAACGCGGGTTTGTGTTCAGGTTAGCCGAATTGAGGTTTTTCGTTTACAAAGGGCGGTTATTTTCAGTCAGTGGGGAGATTCGTTCTTCGTTGCTGTTCAAACGGTTGTGATCATCATGCAGATTTTATACTATTCGGACGCATCTGCTTACGCCTTCGCTTTTCTTGCCTTCTGTTGGGCTATCTCTTTCGCTGTGATCGGTCATTACATTCCCTTCAACGTGCTCACCTTTATCCAAGCGTCCACGATCCCGATTGTTATGGTCGCCAAAGGAATTCAAATCGTTGAGAACTTCCGCAACAGCAGCACTGGACAACTGTCGTTGATTTCTGTGTTACTTCAGTTTGGAGGCTGCGTCGCGCGAGTCTTCACTTCCCTGCAGGAGACCGGTGACAACTTGATTATCATCAACTTTGCGATTGCCACTCTGTTGAACGGCGTTATTCTCGCTCAACTGCTTTACTACTGGAGCAAGGAACCTCGTACCCGCCCGAAATTCGAATAAGTTCATATTTCTGAACAGTCTTTGTCTAATAACGTCGCAGAGGTCTTTGTAAACTTTGATAAAATAATTTATTGGACACGTTCAGTTCCTTCGATGTTGTTTTGCATATACTTATTTTACTCGTTCATAGTCGTAATGTGGTGATAGCGTCATTTGCAGGTTTCTGGGATGGCGTTCTTCCGTCGTGCTGGATCAAAGTTTGCAGAGTACTGCAAAAATGTTGCGAGTGACTACGCGACCGTTGTAAAGGAAACGGCAATAGAATCAAAGGAACGACCTATTCGAACTGCCGTAGTCCTAAGTGCCCTTGGATCTCTGGGATATGCGTTGTCCACGAATCCTACGGAGGAGGAATTTATCAATATAATGGCTGAGAAGCGCCAACAAATGGTTCTGGTGCCGAATGCGGTCCACAATCCCTCCTCCAACGGCGAGCTTCAGAAGCGGACAGCTCTACTTAATCAGAATCGCTTGGACTATTACGATTGCTTCCTGTTTTCTCTATTGGTTGCCAAAGATCACGATGCTAAAGTAGGTTATTGTAGCATATTCTGATCTAATTTTACTCGTGGTCTAGACCAAATTGTATTCAACTCAAGATTCGAATTTGAAGAAGTGGATTTGGCAAGAAATATGGGACAACATCGTCGACGTCGGAGCATTTGGTAGATTTTACAATTTAGAGAAAAGCTTTATTGACTACGATATAAACGCAACTGAGTTTCCGGTAGAAGACAATGCTGTTTAAGTAAATAATGAGAAATAGTTGTTGGTCCCTTTGAAACAGTCTGGCAGATTTCGTTATAATTAAATACTACCAATAAAATCTAAAATGCGACAATTGGAAGGAAGGTCCAACAGTATTTGAATATGTACAAACATGAAGAGACCAAGTCTGTCCATTGTGCACTGAGAGAGCACGAGAATCGTCGGCGATCCAACGGCGGTATGACTACATCGCACGTCGACCAAGGCGTTCGTACCGCTCTGGTTCAGTCGCTCGTCAGAACCTTCTATTAAGCAGTTCGTGTAACCCGACGA
Organism: Steinernema feltiae; assembly: GCA_007213375.1. Classification (NCBI taxonomy): domain Eukaryota; kingdom Metazoa; phylum Nematoda; class Chromadorea; order Rhabditida; family Steinernematidae; genus Steinernema; species Steinernema feltiae. The sequence continues at coordinate 176,599 of MQUG01000170.1, forward strand.
TGAACTGTGTATTCTTGCGAGCCACGGAGAGTTCAACAATTTCCGTTCCCGTGAGATCGCGCACTTATTCGTCTCCCTTAGTTTAACAACATTCAAAATTCCAAACAAACACAATTAAAATAACGTTCTGCAAACTACTCTTATGTTAGCGAGTTTTGTTGCTTTGTAGCTCTTTCCTTGTGGCTTCCTGGAGCAGCTGGGTGTCGACTTGATCGGCGGGCAGTTGAACGTAGCGGACTACGGACCCACGGATAAAGCAATTCTTGACCGAGTACATGTGGGGATATCGTTCGGCATCAACTACGCTAATGTCGACTAACTTCATATTCAGGTACTGGTCTACAGAATGCAGAGTCCCGCTAATGCTAAAAGAAAGTAATTCAGTGGCAAAACAAACAAAACACGAACCTGAGGTCATTCTTCAACTCAACGACGACTTCCTTCCCGACCATCGATTTGAAAAACGAGAAGAACAGCATTGTGACGTGTATCTGAAACGAAACTCGATCACATCAAACCGATCATCAACACCGGGAATGTAGAAACATCAACAAAAGCGATGACATTATTTAACCCGTCACCAATTCATTTTATAATAGGTGGATAGAGAACTCGACACGATGACCAGAACAATCGTTTTTCCAACTTGTGAAACTACACATGAGAGAGATGCGATGCATCGCACTATATAGCGATCGCGACACCTGGGATTCCCAAAACGATGCAAACTTTATCAGCTTTTTTCGATCGTCATGGCAACCATGACCGATTTGACTTTACTGAAGCCTTAATTTGAAGGCATCTCGAACTCACCGAGCCTCGTTTTTCAAATCGACTCCGCGCCGAAAAAATTTCCTTTGCCGATTCTCGGGAATTTCCCACGTTCGGTCGCGCGTGTTTTCGCACAAGTCACATTGAAATTCTGCATTGCTGTTCTCTTCAGAATCCGAGAACCCGATTCCTCACAGAAGAGAGTTGATGGCTGGAGTCGTTTGAAATCAAGTCACAGCAAACATGCCGCCACCTCCAAGTCGCTTCGATAAAATCAAAGGACACAAAGCGCAACTCTTCGCTCTCGGCAAGAAGAATCCGGCTTCTGTGGGTACTTCCGCTTCGGATGCTGCTTCTTCATCGACTTCCGCGACAGCTCCACGAGTGCCTCCGAAACGTCCGCACGCGCCCCCTGTGGCTTCTACCGACGTAAGAAACATTGAATGCTTAGATTTGAGTCGGAATGGTTCCAGGCATCCGTTTCTCCAGTCGCAAAAAAGAAACGCTCTGATCCTCGACTGCAACGTGCGAACGCACCGAAGCCAGCCGTAACTTCCAATTCTTCGAGTTCGGCATCTGGCATTAGCTCGTTATTCGGGAAAGGGAGTTCGTTCAGCGTTGTTGGTGCAAAGAACCGACCTTCCGCGTCTACTTCTGGAACATCCGTAGATGTCGTCGGAGGCGGCAGAGTTGGGTCATTTCTTCCCACTTCCTCGTCTTTCTCAACGGCTTCGGTTTCTTCTTTGCTCAACGAGGGAGTCTTTTCTGTTGACTTGCAAACATGGAAGGTCCCTTGTTCGAGTGTTCAGTTCTCAGTCGCTGAGTTCACTAAAGTGAGAGTACCTAGTTGATACGTTACTTAATTTTGTCCGTTTAGCTTGTCGAAGCCGCCAAGTCGGAAGAGAATAGTGATCAATTAGCAAAGATCATTTGTTGTGCTCTCAAGGCTTTCTTAGCTGAACACGCTTCTGCACCCGTGAATCCAACATTTTCGTCTACAATTCGAAATGTGTTCCTGAAAGAAAAGGAAATTTGTGAGAAAACCATGGTGCAGTCAGCCCTGTTCTCCACTCTGCACACGATGGGAACATCTCCGGAGCGTGAAAAGCTAATCGACCGGATCGGGCTCATAATTGGTCTCCTGGAGACTATGCTTAACCATCTCACGGAATGGCCTCTTGGGTTGGTTTCTCTTGCCGTTGCCGATTCACTGGACAAGCGTGGATGGATTGATCACACCGCCGCTGCAGGTTTAGTCTCCAAGATATTCTCTGCATTTGGAACTCGTTTCCCCACCGATGAGATGCTGAACACAGTTGGAATTTCTTTTCTGGGAAAGCGTCAAATCGCTCACCAAGAACGATTCAATAATCACTCGAAGGAGATTAGTTGTATGCGTGTCAAGTTGGCCGATATACTGGAGAAATGCTTGCAAAGGGACTCACTTCAAAAGGAATCTCTTTCGAAGAACGCAATAAGAACGATTTCCCTATGTTGTGGGTTCAGCGAGTTTCGTTTGATGGCAATCAAGCGGTTGGATTCCTGGCTTCTCAATGCGAAGTTTCAAAGATGCGCTATTGAACTGTTCATGTTCTTAGCATCCAATGCCGGTTCTCAAGAATCTGAGGGATACAGCCAGCTGATGAAGTTTCTCGTGCATATGAAGTCCATGTCCAGTAAGCAGATAGCCAACGTTTATCAAGTGGCGATCAAGTAAGGTTCTCTGTATCACTGGACTTTTAAGGGAATTTGTTTAAGAGAAATCGTTCGCAACGATGACAATTCCATCGCTGTTCTCGCTGGACACCTATTGGATGCTGAGTTTACGGATCACAAGTCTGGATACTGCATGCCCGTACTACACAACCTCTTCATCATGAATCAACGCAAAACAAGTCAGGTATTCTATGTGCTATTAAAGCATAAATTCATCTTAATTGTCACAGGTGCTAGCCGATAAGTTCGTTAAGATGATGGAGCGCGACGACACTTTTAGAATGCAGAAAGTTTTCATTAAAGAATTTGTGAGGACGTATATTCGTTCTGATTTCCTGTTCGCTTCATTCGCGAAAGACATTTTTAACGCTGTAAACAAAAGAACTCGTGATGACAAGATTACGGTAAACCGACTTTTTTGTTTGAAATATACACGTCCCTTTAGCGTGCTTTACTCCAAGCCGTGATTGACACAACCTGCACATTCCCATTCCTCAGTTTGAGTGGACCGATACGCCAAGCGTACACTGTCAGAAGGAGTGGTCCTGTCATAGCCCTCACATCAGTCCAAATTGACGCGATTACTCGCTATCACACACAGCTTCTTGAATTCTTTGTTTCGGCGATATCATGGTTAAAAGCAATTCAAATTGAGGATGCGAGAAATGCTTATTACGCCGCTTTCTACAAAGTTCTGTTCCATGCTCCGGTAAGAATGAATGAATTTTGTGTATTTACGTGGACTGTATTTGTTTAGCTCAGCGAATACGTTGTTGCTACAGATGGATTTCCCACCGAACAGGATTTCACTCTTTTGTTGAAGTTGTGTGCAGAAGTGCAGATTGGCGAAGGATTGCTTCAACTTTTGATCGACATTGGTTTGAATCACGAACTACCGATTGATGTCGGCCAGATCCTCGATCCTAATTGGAAAAACAACTTTTCGAACGTTGCATTCAAATAATGGCTTTAAGAACAGTAATTATACTATATTTCTCGCTATTCCAATTACATTACAATTTTAGAAGGACAGCCTCTTGTGTTAGTCAAGAATTGCTCTCTTATCGACCAATTATTCCAGTTAACCTCTTATCGTGGTGAGTACCCACAACGTCCTGTCGAAAGGTATACTAAAAACTCATATTATGGAATGATTTTAATTGCATTTGCAGTTGCGATGTCGACGTTCTTTCTGTCAAGGAAAATTACTGGAGAGCTTGGTTGATTGTATTAGTATGGAGTTACATGAATAAGGTTGATGTTCTACCGAATGCTTACGACCGATACTCAACTCTTCGAATGATCATTCAAATGGCTGTGACGAAGGATTATTCGTTTCCTCCGCCATCCTTCGGGCCTGATTCTTCTTTTGAAAAACTACGCGAAACAGAAGAACAACTGGTTCAGCGAGAAAGAAAAACGATCGCAGATGTTGAGTCGCGTACATACAAGATGTTGCGAACGACTGAAAATGCCCGTTTACTCAACCGGTTATGCTTCAACAACCCAAGGTATCTTGTTCTAGCAATTCTAGCGTATCTAACAGCCATTAAGTGGACCGATTCGAGCTCCGACCGAGGAATTCTTTGCAGAACTGCGGAACATCAATGAAGCCTATCATCTTGGAGCGCATCTTTGTCAGTGTAGTACACCTGACATCCTTCTTGACTTAATCAGAGATCAAGGAATCCAGAGAGCTATGCCATCGATTGCACGTATCCTGTCGAACACCCCTGAAGCTATACACCATCTTCCACTGTTCTGTCTTGCTCAAATTTTCATATACAGCGTCGCAACTTATGGTTCTCATACCGGCTCAGAAACATTAAGTGAAGAAACCCTGGGAATGGTAAGTCTAAATCCTTGCAGTCCTGTAATTTTACCACTCAGATAATCAAAAAAATTCGGAATCACTTTAAATGCATCGATGGCAGACCATCTATCGAATCAGTTAAAGAGCTGATATTTTACATAATTGGACAGCTAGGTGCATCAACTGCTTCTCAGCGTGAAGCTGCTGTTTACTTACTAACACGGTTATTTCAGGTGAATTTCACTTGAACGAATTCAATCATTAATTATCTGTTTACAGGGTTGCACTCCTGAGAATGTGCTTGGTGGATTAAAGGACATGATCTATTTTGCTGAAATTAAGCACGAAATTTGCATCTTATTGGTCAATGGAGGTTGCTCCGTGGAACCGATTTCGGAACTTCTGCATGAGTACCTGACCTTTGTGAGAACGTATTTGGAACTACAATCGTGGCATGAAGTAAGAGAATTTCCTATGTTTTAATTATAAACACACATTTCCAGATCTCTGTTCGTTTAAGCTTCCTTGTCGCGCATTGTGCGGAATCGGACAGGATGGTTAGCGACGCTCTTTTGATGTTCTATGCTGACTATTTGAAGAACGCAATGTCGGGAGGTGATAAAATCGCCTGGAACTTTGAGTCGACTTGTGAAGTTGATCGATTGCGCGTACAGCTCGAAAGCTCCACATATGATATGACTTCTCAGGCTGTGGCAGCGATCGTAAAGTTATTGTGCTTTGGCCAGATCAACGACGGTTCTGCGGATCATGTTCGCAAAGAGCTGATGAGTAGCTGGTTTCCTACCGATGAGCGGAAAAGGCCGAAAGTGGAAAAGTATGGGGCAACCGGTGATCTGGTGAAAGTGGATTTACTACCCAATGATTTGAAGAAGAAGATGTTTTACGCCAGCGATGAACGAATCGCAAACGCCGCAATCGAAGGTGTGGGCCCTCGGGAAGCTCTGCGTTTCATCCGAGCGTTCGGACATTCGCCTCTTTGCTCTCGAAAGTTGCTTGAAATTATTGAAAATAATGCAGATTCGTTGCAAGACGCCGATACTGATCTCGTCAAGAAGGGTGCTCCTTTTGTTGAGTCGTATGCTTCAGGTATCAATATGGATACTCCGAAGGTTCTCACGATTTCATGTTCTTCCTGTAATTGTGATCATTTTAGTTCACCAACTGCTGCAAGATGTTATTAACACGCGTAAAGAACGAAGAAGTCGGAGAAATTTCCGAAGTAGTAACACTTTTACCGCTATCTGAACCAGTAGCCGAAGACGTACCAATGGAAGAAGAATGTGATTTATCAAGCGAAGAGAACGTTTCCCGTATTTTTGATGAAGTGTGCAGCGACCTGAGTGTTGCTCAGGCTGGCCCGAACAAAGGTTTGGGTGGATCACGCAACAGTAGTTGGTCCAAACTTATGTTGGCTATCGCGAATGACCTCAAAGTCGCCCAAATTGCATTGTCCTCCCTTGAGAAACATGCGAAAACCCTATTGGAATTTGGTCAAGTTGATCTTCTAGTTTTACTTACGAAGCTTTCGATGTGTTCTCAACAGGTTTATACGAAAACTAGTAACTTTTTGAAGTATCATGTTTTTAGTATGCGGAAATCAAACCCTCATTGTTGGCGTTTGCGGAAAAACTGGAAAAAATGTCGCCAATTCCGACCTTTGTTTTGGCGATATTGAAGAAAATTCTGCCGACCTCTGCGAAGTCACAGTTCAAGTTCCGACGAAGTGTACCCGACATGCAGAGAAAATTCGGCCGTGAATCGACGTGTCTTGACGCCGACATTCTGGCTCAGAAGCAAAAAGTGGAAGAATCTGAAATGGAGTTTCAAAAAGTTGCCGAGCGCGACAAGTATCTTCATCAGCTAATCGTGCAGATTTTCGCCGAGTTCGAACGTGGTGAATCAGTAATTGGCAAAGCCTCTATGGAAAAACTCAGTTTAGCTGCTAAACAAGAATCAGCTGCTTTCGCTAGGTATATAATCACAAGCGTGTTCCTTTAGATTAATCTAAATATTTTAGGCAAATACCGATGCTCACTGCTAACCTCTGCATTATATCTCAACTTCCTTTAACTGCGAGGAAGTTGAAGGATATGGGATATGTCGACGCCTTTCATTCAATACTTACTTGCATTGAGGACTCAGATCCTTGCTCATTTGATAATCACACTGATATCTTGGGTTTGATGGAATTTTGTTTCGAATTTTTCAAGGTGAGTGGACTATATTATAACCCAACAGATTAACTTTTTTCAGAACAAAATTGCGAAAACCAAAACATTCTACGTAGACCTTGTAAAGGCTATCGCTAAAGTCTGCCTACTGTACCTGCAAAGATGTCAGCCGCAAGCGCAAAACTACTTGCTACAGAAGATCACCTACTTGATTGAAATGAAAAATTACTGTCACGACTTTGCGCCACTCAGACTGATCATCGACAGTTTACCGAACTGTCCAGAGAAGCAAGCATTGAATCAACAATCTTCACACCAGTATCACCGCGATTCCAGAGATTCACGTAGAGATCGAGATCACTACAGAAGATGAACGGAGATGCATGGTTTATGCGGCGCCACGGGTTGTTTATGTTGTCCTTTTTTAGTTTTCACACTTTGGAATCTGTCAATTTACGAAATTCTGGTGAATAAAAAAGGCACTTTGGCTTCCTGCATATTGCATTGCATCGGTGCATCGCACGCGCATGTCGCGTTTCCACATAAATACAGCTCGCAGTCTCCGATCGAGCGACAGTAATCGCAAACCCTAGATGGAGTCGGTGCCATTTCAATTCTGCGATAGTGTTGTAGCGATGTGGAAGTGCTGTGAGCAGCAAATCAGCTGTCCATGCCGCGAAGCCGTTTTCGAAGACTCCAAGTGGGATTTTATGAAAGTAGAATGTACTTCCGTCGTCATCGGCTACTTCGACCAAGAGTGGATGTACGGGATTCGCGATCCCAAAAATTTGGAGATCTTCCTGGATCCGAGGCAATACTTTAATTTGCAGACAGTGAGAATCGCTAAGATTGAAGTCTGCTGTTCCGAAGGTGCTGAGAGGGAAATGACACCCCTGACCGCAGACTCTCTTGACTTTCTGTCTTATCTGTCCAACGAACCTGAACTTCAGTTGTCCCCAAAACAGTGGAACATCTTTAATACACCGGTCGGATCGATGCTTCAGCAGTGGCTTGAAGAGAGATGGTTTGCGAGAGTTACTTTTATGTTTTACCATACCACCTATAATCGGCTTATTGAGAAACAGTTTTCAAGAAGAAAGCCGACATCGATTGGAGTGTCTTCTGTAGTCGCGGGCGATGATTCTCTGAAGGAGCGTCTGAAGTCAGGCCATTTACGAATCTTTTACGGTAGGAGCGTGGTTTTGTCAAGCGAAACGATGACAACATTCATTGCAAAGTTCTTGGAAAACCCGGAAGACTACAAGAAGAACAACTTCCGAATTGGTGCGTCTTTTGACACTTTGACCGCGGCAAGATTGGTCGATATGTGCAGACGTGGCCTGGGTCAATATCTAAAAGGAGCGTACGTGTTTGGTCGGCAGTCTCCTCAACTCCGTGTCTTGCTGAGGGAAGACAATCTATGGCTGATTACCGTTCTTGAAAACTAGCGTTTCGCCACTTTTAATTTCGATAAACATTGCACTTTCCAAAATCAGCTTCGCGTGGATCAAACTGGCGTTCTATGCCGTCTTTTATTTTACTCGATGGCCACTAAAAACAATGGTAATATGTGACCATCAAAGAGTCTATTATTTAGTTGCCTTTTTCTCGGTGTTTTGGAGATCAGAGGAAGAGGAAGCTGTAGTAGGCGCAATTACGTATTAAAAAACAAACATTTTGTGGGGTTCTGTGACGTCTTTTGAGCGCAGATAGAGTGCAAAAGATGAACGGCTACTTTCCAGCAAACTCAGAGAGTAACCGCGGTTCGATCTGTGTGGTAAGTTCGAGTCCGGCCGGCGTTCCTTCCTGCATTTCTGAATTCGAGGGGTGAAGAGACTTCGGAATTAGTACCAGGAGCTAGAGATTTCTAAGTCGCTTTGGGCTCCTCTGTATCTTCACGTAAGGCGTACGTTTTCTGATCTAATATACAAGAGAGCCACATTTATTTAAAAAGCCTATGATCAGAACGGAATGACTAACATATTTAGTGAAATAAGTGACAACCGCCGAAATCTATAATCTGTGAAATAAATTATTTACAAGTTTACAATTCACAACAGTAAATACCATCACAATGACACCTAACAGCACTGAAAATAACGAGAAGCGACAGCTAATAAATATAAGCCTTACAAAGTCTTATCACAGATGAGATGACTAACTAGAATTTTCACAAGGTAATTATGCGGAGTGAACTACTTATATCCAGTGGTTGTTGAAGATGTTAGGGAGTGTTCGGAACTTCAACGAACAGTCCGCTCCACAGGAGAACATTCGCATTTGCGGATCTACTAGAAGCTGCTGGACTCCCTGCAAGTTCGAGGATCCAACCTGGCGCAGACTGAAACCTCCGCGAGTGGCGTGCTCAGCAGGTAAAGAATACAATAGCGATGGAACAACATCGCCGCTCCAGATCTTAAAAATGGCTCGTGACGAATAATAAGAACGGTGGAAGCTTACTTTAATATCGCCCTCGTTCGAGCCAGCTATGATCAAGTCCCCCGCAAGATCTGCAGCCAAGCACTTGACGGAGGTACTCTCGAACGCCTTGATACTCGTGCGCTGCTGCCTCTGACGAACATCCCAAACGTTGATTTCTCCATGACGACCTCCCGAAATAATAGTCTAAATCATCATACAATGCGAATTTGATTGCGCGGAAAACTGACTTGGGAATGAGGAAGATAGTGTACACTTGTCGCGCCATCGGGGTGCGTAACCCAAGAATGAACCATAGCTTTGCTCTGAGGCAGCAAGGTGTCCCACAGGGCCAAGTTTATGTCACCTATTCCATGTCCGGCAGTCACTAGGACGGAGCTTGTCTGACCCAAGAACTTCACGTCAGCCGCTGTTTTCTGATGGCACTTTTGATTCTGGAAACAACGTCATTTAGATGTCAGAAGCTAATGTTCTTACAAAAAAGGCTTCCTAACTGCGACGCTTTGGCTGGCCTGCCAAAGACAAAGCAATCCATCACCATCTACTGCAGCAAACTTGTTTCCGTTCGTGGAGAACACAACCTTCGTGACTTTCGCGTACTGACCGGCAACGCGCGCTGTAAATAGAGGTTGTTGTGAGCCCCATTCCCAGAGCTTAATCGATCCATCCGAAGCTCCACTCAAATCTGAACGCAAATCATCATCAATCATGTGTCGTGTCTCCCTGATAGCTTACAATACGGCAAAGTCGGGTGAGAATCCAAACGTCTGACTCCAGGAACCGATCGCTTCACCATCTAAATTGAAGGCTAATTAGAAACTACAAGCAAACACTGAACACAACGGCTAGGATAGTTCACAACCTCAACCACACTCATAACACGAATCACAGCGTTACAATCTACGGAATATAGAAATACCTTTGCGAAAGCTTTTCGACTACGGTCAACCACAAAAGGAGTTATCTGTGAAAGAAAAAAATGATTGTACAAGATAGTTCGTTGAATACAAATCAACAACTGCACTCATAACTGGAACAAATCTGAAAGCAACTTACAAAAGAATGACCGGGAACAGGCGCTCTCCCAGTGTCAGTTATCAACTGGTAGTCGTCGTTGTCCTTTAGCGGGTCCTTGGACATTTTCTCGAGCGCGACGTCCAACTCGGCGCGGCTGTGAAGCCACGAACTCTTCTTTCGCATCAGATTTTCTTTCTCTTCATAAAGTGAGGAAATGTCCAGTTCTTGGATTTCCCTGCCTGTGGACAGCACAAGCCAACCATTTCGGTTCTAAATTTAGGAATAATATAATAGCAAAACTAATGTGTATTACATTGCTACAGGCGAAGGCCACAATTGGTTCCTGCTCGCGGTGAACAATTTTGTATGGATCCGGAAGACGATATCCTTCGTGGGAAGCCGCGTTTTGAGAACGACCAGACTGATCCTGGAATGACACCGGATGTCACCATCAAGGCTACTGTAAGCGAATATACCTGGAAAGTTTGCGCTCCCTGTCCGAAGATAAACCTGACGAAGAGCTCGGTAAGATGTTCCTGGCGAACGAGGTACGACCACAAACGACGCACTGGAAGGGCGGTGCTGTCTTCACATTCGAAAGGAGTGTTTCGAGGTTCAATAAGAACGCGGTATTTCTTCAGCAGGCCGATGTTCAGAGGATCAGAGTTGTCCACCGACATATTAGGTAGCAAGTTCGTTGGACATCCTCCCAGATAACTCTCCAGTTGGCTTTCCAAACACACCAGCCAGTTCTCAAGAAGTCGAACAATAGATGTGATCCGAGGACTCAAACTTGGCAGATCTGCAAAATACGAGTCTTAAGAAAATTCATATATCAATCGTACCTCCAGAATCAAACCCAGCAAGAGAGAGAAAATGACTCAATCGGAAAAGTTGCATGTGTACACAGGCAAGTCGCATTAGCAGCCATGGATATGAGTTCGGCGAGTTGTGGGCAGGCGGTTCGAAATCGAGATCACCGCTTTCGGATTCCACATCATCTTCTGACAAGGAGTCATCCGAATCGTATTCAACTCCAAGATCTCTTCCATGCTGTGGCTGAAATGTGATGTGAACAAGCACTTACGTTCTGGAGTGTTACCTTTTGAGCAAAATACTGAACGATATGCTTGTTGGGAGGAATCCAACAACTGACGGTTTGCTCGACGGCATTCGGTGTGTTCACAGAAGGCGAACTGTTTGAAGTAGCGATATAGCTTGCTGATTGAGAGTGCGCGTTCAAATCAGTCCCGAAAACCTTGGCGTGAAGTCGAGCTCTCAGGGCTGCCGAATCATTTTTCGAAACCACAGAATTTTGACTTGCATCTGATAACGTCGAAACAGGCCTTGTGGGTCCTAAAATGAAAAAATTCTACGTTTAGAACAAGCACGGTTTCGTACTGGGCGGCCGTGCCGGTGCTGCTGTCTTTAGTCTCTTTTCGCCGCCCCCACCAAAGACATCTCCAAACGAGGCAATGTTCATATCGTGGGCCGCAAGACGATACAGCCACCGAGAATCACAGGCGGTGAATGCATAACAGAAAAGTGACATCGAGATGGCGACGAAGCATTCGGCGAGGAGAAGACGCAAGTTCGGAGAGTCTTCATCGTGCTCGCGACTCAGAAGCGCCACAAGATTGTCCACTCCCGGCCACTTCGAGGGCAGAGAGGACGCATGTAGATCATCGTTTACCACATGAGTCGAAGAAAGAGTACGCATTCGTCGAGCAATCAGCGCCCTAAAAAAGAAGGAGCATGTCGATGAATCTACTGCGAATCTCACCCGCTATGTTGACAATTATCGCTAGCACAGCAGTGATCAATGTCCGAGAGCGATTGGTAGACGCAAGAAGATAAACCTTGACAGAGATGGTACAACGAATAAGCCTGCAATGCAATGGATGCAAAATAATGCTAAAGTTAGTACACGACAGACTCTGACGAGCGATTGTTCGATGACTGGTGGTTCCACAATGTCCATAATCGAGTAGAGCAAATCACCGCACTGGTTTTCAATGAAGTGAAGCGGAGAAGGAACAAACATCTTGAAGGACGAGAGCGAAGCGACCAAAAGTGGAAACGACTGAATATCTGGAATGAGATCTAAATAAACAGACCCGCGAGGTTTTAGCTTTTCAGAACACAAACTCACCGTTTGAAAGTTTATCAGCTTCAAATCCAGAATCCTGCTGGACCTCCAAAAGGAGCAGAAGCAGCTCCATAAGAGCAGAAGTCAAACGATAGTTCTGAGCGCTATGAAGAGCGCAATATGACGTGAATGATCGAATCAACTTCTGATTCGCAATGAGCCACCGTCTTCTGCGCAATGTGGCACGCGCTTTAGCCGACAAATTTATTCGATCTCTTTGAAGTGCTTCATGAAGGGGCATAAGATGATTCGCTTCATGACTAAACTCAGAGTTTCTAAAAAAGAAAACAAAAAATCTACCACCTTTCATTAAAATCCATAGTCTCCACTCCGCTGTCAAGTTTATCCGAGTCAATGGACGACGACTCGATGTGATAATCGCACACTTTCTTCAACAGAACGACTTCTCTTTCCAACCAATGAAACAGTTCCGATCTGAGTTGTCCTCCATCCACCTCAAATCCACTAGCTAACATAGACATTTCGTCCATTAGAATGCGAAGACAAGCAGTAAATTTAAGTTGCTGAGCGATGATATCGATGTTTCCTTTCTTGATGTCCTATAATTAAAATCAGCACTACTTGATGAGAAAACAATGCAACTACAATTTCCGTGCTATCATTCGACTCTTCAACATTCTCAATTTGCACGTCCAAAGTGGAATCATCGATGCTGCTTCGCACGACTTTTACGATGACTTCCGAGACGTCTTCTTCAGGCTCCCCTTCTCCCTCTTCGTCTTCTTCGTCACTCCACTTTAGCTCCAAATCATCAGACACGGCGTTAGTCGGTGCAGACCAATCAAGTGCTTCAACCGTGTTGTTTTCACTATACGCTGGTTTCTCTACCTCGTCCACACTCTTCAATATCTGGAAAGCAACGAAGTTTTTCGAGATGTAAAACTAAGCTACCGTATTCCTCCTTCCAAGAGATTTCAGAGTTAGGGTTGTAGCAATGTTCAGGTTCTTCGGTAGTCGTTGAAGGACGTCCAGAGCGAGAAGAGGGCAACCTTTAGCCAAATGAGCTGAAGCCGTACGGAAATACAGTCGCCGTTCGCTTGGTGTGACTTGATTTTCGAGTTCTTTTCCAAGTGCCAAAAACGCATCGGTGCTTCCCATCTAAACCAGCCAAGTCTTCCCAACAATAGATCAAGGATGCTGCAAACCTGAACTCCAGCATCGTTCAACTTTTGACGGACAACGAGCGGGTGCTTCCTCAGGTAAGTGTAAAAGTTGAAAATGTCGGACAAGGAGCAATCGTTCAAGTCCGAGCTCTCAAAACGATCCTTGCTAGCTTCCTCTAGCAACGTGGATGCTGCTCTTGCGTAATCTTTCAAGAGCCAGAAGGCCATCGATCTTTCAAACGGATTCCGTTGCCGACCCGATGACTTGCTCAAACTATGAACACTTCCCGATCCAGGGGCTCCAGAATCAAACTCCTCTATTGTCAACCCAAGAACGTCGCGGCATAGTAATTCCTTGAGAAGAATGTTCTGCTGCGTGATATCCTGCTCGTAAAGGCGAATCACCATGATTGCAAGTTGGATGTCGTCTAGTTTGGCCATGATTACCTAAAAAAAATGCAAATCATCTTAAACTTCACTTTAAAACAACCTGCAGAGCATCTTTCAGCGCTCCTCCAAGCAAAAAGAAACCAGCTGCATGTTCATAGCGTTGTTTACTGAGGAGAAGGAAGGCGTTTTTCAAAGCAGCTTTCTTCCAGAACGCCTGAGTGAAATCTTGTTGGAAGAAGTCCGCCATCTTTGTATCTCGCACAGTCTTAAACAAGTGAGTCAGGACATTTTTCTTCTTTAATGCGAGGTAATAGAGGGAAGCGTCCATGGGATTCTGATCTTGTTGGAATCCGGCCTTCGCAAGCTAAATCAGTCCAAATCACAACGCGGCCGCTGTTTCCGCCCTACCTTCTCCACACACGTCTTCAGCGATTGGATATTCTTCAGCCACCAGACGACACCTAAAGAACGCAACTCAGCCCAAGACGGTTGCGCCTTTTGAATGCCGGGAATCGCATTCAGCAATTCATTTTCAGCTTCAGAATGCAGCGCCCAAATGACATGAGCCGAATGAATTCCTTTCGTACGGAGAGCCTGACGCGACTTAGGTGGAAGGCACAAAAGAAGGTACTCGTGCTGTTTCATGGCCATGAGGAATCGAAGTCCGCATTCATCGACTGAGTCCGTAGAGGTTCCGCTTTGCGCGTAGCCATGAGCAGAACCAGAATTATCCCCCAGAATGCTGACGTTGGGCGCCTTGAGAGCTGCGTTCGCCTGGGTCAACTTGTCCATAACATCCGATGAGAAATGGCTCAATGTGTCAGCAATGGCCAACAAGTGCATTTGATCCACACTAGTCAACCCTAGGATACATCGTGCTCATTGGAGGTCGTTCAGAAGAGACTCACCTGGCAAATGCGTGTGAGTCAGGAGCTCCGTAATCATGCGATTATCTCGAGCCGTGAAGACCGTCGAAATCATGTAATTCGTGCGCAAAGCGTTGCTGCTGCACGAATTTGCCCTCGAACGTCCACCAACTGACCCGTCGCCTCCTTCTTCATCGTCGTCCAGCAGATCGTCAGGCAAGTCCTCGATTACTTCGGCAGAGAACAGCGAATCGTAATTGGCCTAGAAAAACAATCACTGACCTCCACCGTGCTCAAATCACCTCTTTGGAGTTCATCCGCGCGCTTGTGTCGTTGAGTCCCAAACCCGCAGCTTCGTCAGCTTCAAACAGTAAGTACAGAGGAAGAGGTGAAATACCATCCAATTCATCGTAATCAGGGTTTCCGTCTTCAATAGTGATGGAAAGAGATCGTTGCGGTTGATCTTTCGTTCCCCCGGGACTGCTAGTATAGTCAACCGTGGACAACTTTCTCAGCGAAGCACCCCTCGTTAAAGCGTTCCCCGTACCTTTTCGCTAAAAGAAGCAACAGTTGCTCTCACACGGGTGATCTCATCTCATATTCCAACTACCTTCAGCACTCGTAGAACATGAAGAAGAATCGCCTTTACCCGCCGCGTTTTACCGGCATTCAGCATTTCGATCAACTGCTTGGGATGATACTGTGGAAGAATCGGGCTCGCCAAACGAGCAGCTTCAAAGAGACCTTCGTCGCTTACTGCTTCAACAACATCATCGAACACCATCTCTTGAAGGTCGCGAGTTGACATAACCCTAAAACACCGATAAATAGGCAAAATTCGGGACTATCACCCACCGATTCATGATTTCTTTAATCATTTTACTTCCGCTCGTATGGTCGAACTTGGGTCGTTTTGACAGCTGATCTAGCATGGAATGCGATTTGCTTAAGTTCAGCGAAAGGGGAGGTGCAATTGTCGCCATTGGCAGTTTAACTCTAAAACAAACTGAATGCCAGGAGACGCAATTCCACTTACTTTTCTTTCTCTGGCCGAGGAATGACTGTGTTGGTCCGAGTGCTGAGGCTCCACTGGTTGTACACCCTCATTTCGCTATGAACACCCACCAGCAGGAGGCCGTCCCGAACCCAACTCATCGTCGTCGGAAAAGGCGGAAGTCCATCAGCCGAATCCAACTCAAGAACTCGAATGCACTGCCAGCAGATCTGAAGCGAGAGTTCGCGTAGAGAAAGAAAAAGTACAGTATACCAAACGAGATTTCAAATCATCGGGATTGATGAGCGAGGAAGCTTTGCGCAGTGGCGGACGCCGGACGTCGTGAGTTTCCTTCATCATTACCATGTTGCGCTGTGCAGTATCTTGGGACACTTGAGTGTAGATGTAGATATGCGTTCCAACGCCGACCGTGAGAATGTGCGATCCATCTTCAGTGCTCACCCAGTCAAGCCATACTTGGGGGTTGGATTTGCCTAAAGAAATACGGTATATTCCCACACTCCAAGAAGGCAGACTACACTGCAAAGCAAAAAAGGTGCTCCAAAAACGTGGATGCAGCAAGCGATTAACCAAAAATGCTTAGGCAAAAACATAAACAAATGTACATAGGCAACACCTCGTGATCTGCATGTTAAGTGCCTAGTAGCATAGAGAACGAAAGAAGAAGGAGAAAAAAGAATTCATGCTGAAAGCAGCATGCTGAAAAGTGTACTTACGCCGTTTAATAAGATGTGCACAAACTAAGTGCTGATCACTGAGAACCCTGCGTAAATTGAGTGAAGTGTCGCTCCCTGGAGATTTCAAAATGAACACACAATCAACCACCGTACATAACCACACCCGACCATACAGTTAACACCATCACCACCCCACCGTATTTACGATTTTTACGATATGAGAATACAAAAATCAGTAACCTACCAAACTTGCTGCGGGAAGGAATACGCTTAAGGAGCGAAGAAGGCCGATGGGATGTTTCTCTCTGGGATAGACCGCACACAAAGTTGTCCACGGGGTGCTTCACGTCGTAGTAATCGGTGACTTCACCGCATTTTCCGAACTTGGACGAAACTAGCGATGAACTGTCCACCTTCAGAGTGTCTTCCCGGAGCCACTCAACTCCTCCAGAGGATTCGCACTCGAACACAGCAACTTCGATCTTATCAAACGTCTCTGAACCCGGAGATTTAAATGCGCAAGCAAATCTGCCGCTGTGAGCTGCAGAAACGTTGCATATCGAGCCTAAATCCAGCATTACGCTTGAATCTGCACAAGTTGGTGATACCATCCATTTCCAAAGCACTCGGAATGTCATCGCTAATCATCCGCCATTGTTCCCACGAATACGACGATCTATCGCCTTTCTCCTTTCGGACGCACTTGTAGAAGCGGATGTTTTCATCGGAACACGCAACCATGATAATGTACGGTGCTTGGCATGCTGGGTACAAGCTTGACGACGGAAGATGGCCCGCGGTAGCAACAGCGGAGAGAACGCGGACTCCAGTTGGCAAACCCAAGTCACAGTCGCAGAGAAGACTTGAATCCATTGACAACTTCGCCGCGGAAGGCCGCATTGGTGATGCCGAACGGTAATAGCCAATGTTATTCCGACTAGATTGATCATCATCTGAACAACTACCGTAAAACAAGCCTACGACATTCCATAGGACATACCGTCATTGTTGATGAGAACGGGAATTTGCGAAGAGAGATTTACTGACCACATGCGAAGACGATCGGTTTCGTTTGTCTTCTCGACCATAACGAGGAAGTACCGGTCGGAGAAGGTTGTTGCCTTCGAGCGATCTATCACGGATCCGCGAACAGCACTCGCGTCCAAATCCACCTCGCAGTTGCTAATGGCCAATCGCTCGTTGAAAATGTGAAGCAGCAAAACTCCATCCCATTTCTGAATCATCTATGAAAGTCCGCTTCACAGGAAACGTCCTTAGCTTACGTGATCTGAGTCCGCAATATCAGAGAGTCGAAGCACGCAGCCTGGCTTAGCAGTCGACTGTGTCGAAATAACGTTGAAAGTGTCGTTTAGCTTGTGGTAGTGATTTGATGGCAAGGAATCGTCTATGCTGCTGCAAAGAGAGGGTGTGACATAGTCGTTCTTTGAACCTAACCTTAGAGAAGACGATCGCGTTCGGGTAGTTTTGGCGCTGAAGAGCTCAGAGAGCAGTCCACGGGCGTCGACTACGGCTTGGTAAACGATCAGCTGACCACCGTTACTTGCAACAAAGCACGAACTCGGTGAATTACACACGCTTCCCAGCGTAGAACTAATAATTTCATAAGTAACACTAAATATGCATCCTTCTTACCTCGGTAGAATCGCTGGGATCCAAGCCAAGCAAGAAAACGCCTCTGCAGCATTGCTCGTTATCCGCGCCAGCTCTCTCACACCACCGCTATGACAGAGAGGTCCGACAGGACTAATTTTCCACAAAATCAGCTCCGATTCCTTCACCACATCGGCGTTGTTGTTAACGGAAACGTGGAGTTCGGAACTGAACTGACTGCTCGTAATCAGAAGAGGTAGAACAGGGTGCGGTACGACCTAAGGGATACGGTAAGGAACAAGTATGAAAACCCGATGTACCTTATTGACCTGGAAACGATGTCCACACATCCGTGACTTGTGAGTGACGTTCAAAATTGTTGTGAAATTAGAATTCTCATCCATCGACAAACGCCACAGATTGAGCGAGCCGTTTTCATGACTCGTAAGCATCAGCAAAGTATTGTTTTGAACTTTGCGTGAAATCACGTTGTGAATACTCACTGAAATAAATAAATCGTTGAAGACGGCGCGTTGCTGGTACGGTAAAAGCGTACTGTGGTCGGATCTCTCAACTTCAGCTCCATCGGTCATCTCGGAGGAGTTTGAATTATCGTGGTCGTGATGTCGTTGCAGCACATCGACGTAGATTGGATCGTGTGGATTGAATGTGTTCAGAAGTGGATTCAAGGAAGACGCGTCCGTCAAAGGAAACGCGGAAGGAAATCTCGATGTAAAACTGACGGTTGGTTGTCTGTAGCTATCGTCGAGCCACTCTGTCGTCCTAGAGAAACAAACGCCTGAGAGAGCGGAGAAACTTTACTTACCAAGAAAGTAAACTTCCGTCGACTGGATGAATAGCAAAGAGAATGTCGCTGGATTTCGTCCACTGACGCAGCAGGGATTCCAACTTGATGTCAAGAGCATCATTCGTGGTTATGGACAATTTATCGACGTTCGCGGGACTCATAAGTTCGGGCGTTCCGTTGACTGATGTCTTTACAGATGGAGGGACGTCGATTTCGACGCTCATGTAATCCGAATTCGAATCTTCGCTGCCATCTTAAACGCACAACAATAAACCCGGTCAATGAATACGCACCTACGTGTTTCGCTCATCGTTTCATTGATTAGAGCTTCGGCAAGAAGCTTCTCCGCACCTTTGCTGAAAATGAGTTCTTTGTTGTTCAGCCAGTGTACAGTAAGCGGCTTCTTCTGGAGTGAATTGTTAGAATCCATCGAGGGCACTAACAGGCAATCTTAACGCAAATATCGTTGCATTACACTGAAGCGTATGTTACCGTTATCTGCGTTTATTGTAGAGGCGAGATAGAAATCGACTGCATTAGAGTCATTGCTTCCACTTCCAGAATTAGCAAGATCCCAGCAGGAGGGAGAACGACTTCCTGACGCGTAAAACGCTCCAGTATGACATTCAGATGCTTTTTTCTTTTTATTGTCGTGTCTAGAACCCAATATTTAGCTTTTACGCTGCCGCGCACTAACCCACTTTAGCTTAGATAACCGATTGAGAATCTTTTTCCGAGCGTTCTTCACGCGGAAGTGTTTGTGCTTCTTGTGATGTTGGTCTTCCACCTCCGCGGTCTCAATGATATCGCCGTTCACATCGAACGCATTGTCAAAGGGTGCGTTCTCTTTCCAAATTCGTGAAGTGTTGTCAACGCACCAAGTGATCAGAACATTCTGTATGCAATGCCTGTAACGCAGATGAAGATAAAGACCAGCAGCCCGTTAACTGACCTAGGCATGTAACGACCTGTTTTGCGCCACTCGAATCCGGTGATTGGACATGGATGTTGCAGATAGCAGTGCTTAAAATTTATTCGCTGTTTGTTGTCATGAGTTTCTAAAGTACAGAAAATGGACTACACTACCGTAAGCAAATCTTACCCTCGTTGTCTTGGTACCAAACTTTTACTAGCACGTCACTCTCGCCACAAGTGGCGAATAGAGTCGAATCTGGTGAAAAACGTATAAACCTGGCTTCTTCGGAAAGCACAGTGCGCCAAACACATTCCCAAGCGTCGTTGTGTCCCTTCTGAATAGAAAACTAAGCTCTGATACGGTCTGCAACCACTCACCTCTTCAGAAATACTAAAAACTACTCCGGGGTTGGTGTGATTAATGCGATTCAAAGCTTTGTTCTGGTACAAAAGCAATTCATTTCCACTGGACACCAAAAGACGCATTCCCTCCAAGCTCCATTGCACACTCGACACAGGCTTATCATCAAATCGAATGTTGCACGATTCAAACCACCGGTAATTCAGCTTCTAAGCACCTTATTGAGATATTGCCATCCCTTACATCACTTACGTGGCGAAACTTATTTCCACTGTGATGAACCGGATCAAATATTCTGATTGATCGACCATAGGTAGCAGCAATCTATAAGCGATACTGATTTGTCAAAATCAAACGGCCGGTAATACTTTTCCAGAATCGCTGCAGCAATTGACTGATGTGACGACAGTTTCATCCTCGCGGAGGCCGCCCGGGATCACTTGTACTCGTTCGAAGTTTGAAGCGAGGATTACGACGTCAGTTCCGACCGCACAAGCCTGAAACAGACCCATTAGACTCGCACTGATGTACAAACCCACGGTGAAATTGATGCCTTCTACAGTACCTACGGCGAAGACGCTTTCGCCCTTGTTGAGAGCGCCGGTGATGACTTGATGGGCGCTCATTGTACTTGATCGATTCGCACGGTCGCAATTGATGAGAACATCGACAAGAGCCGTAGGCGCAAGGCTGAAATCGGTCGAAAACGAGATAATTATGCAAATACGATTGTGACACGTAACTCTCGAGCGGATGCAGCAACAAACGCGAATGAAAGAAACAAACAATCGACAATTTCCCACGCTTCGAAGTGCAGATAAATCAACATAGAAATCAGTTCATCTTATTTAGCACACAGACAGAGCGCGACGACCACGGTGTGAGCTTCGCGAACAGCTGATTGGTTAGTTGCCTCTGAGAAACACCTTCAACCGGACAGAAACGATCGGAGATGCCGCAGAAAGAAGAGTTTCGTGAACGCACCGCGCATCGGAGTCAACAAATCGGAGGAAAATCGCGGAAAACGGGAAACAAACGCGAAGACTCGATTGTCTTTCGAATGCCGCGTTTGGGAAAACCCTCCGCCGGAGCTTCTTTCCTTTTCGCGGCCGAAATTCGTGCAGTCGGCGGTCAATACTCTCCGTCGCTGCACTACGCGCCTCCAACTCTCCGTCCGCCGACGAACGAACGTGTGATGTTTTACTCCGCTATTCTCATGATGATCGATGCACGCAGGATGGACTGCGCGCAGATGAATCGCCCGGCCAGATTTGGAAGCATCGAAGCGGTCCGCGGCGAAACTGTTGGAAGCTGAGAATGCTTTGCTCGCTTACAATGAGATGAATCACATTACAGAACTGCACAGAATCGCGCCAAACAGTTGAACTGGATTGAACGAGGAAGCTTCTACCGTAATCCGGCGCTTCTGGCATACCGTATCTGATTCGCGCTGCGAACAGCGACAGTGATCCGTTGGTAGCCCCATCCGCAAGGTCGACCACCAAAGCTGGGTTTTCTTTAGACAGTATACAAACGCACACACGTTGCAATCAATAGATTTGCAGAAAGCGTTTTTGGCCCATCGTTTATCTCGTCATTAAGGCAGAAAACAATGAATTCCTTCCTTAAATTGTACAATTTTGAATCGACGACGGGTTTGCAATGCGATCTGTTCTTCTTTTGCCAACCTTGGTAGAGCAACATTAGCGTCGCTTTTCGTGGACGAACGCAGCATATCAGAACTACAAAAAGACGGAAGTCGTAACGCAACAACTATGAATCATTGTTCCGACAACTCGTTTGCCCTTTTGCCTCCCGAGGTCGTTGCCGACGTGATCGACCAAATCTCGGGGAAACAGCGATTTTCCCCCGATCACGAGCGGCTCGCCCACCTCCGCGGAACCTGGGGTGCATTCTTCGAAGGTCCCGGTGGAACTCAGTACCGGATCATAACTGATTCCATTCCTCTTATTTTTTCCATGTCCAAATTCACTTTAGATCCCTCCAACAAGAAGACAAAAGAGACGAACTTGGGGTCGATGACATTCCCAAAGACGCCTACTTGTACAATCTTGTAAATACGGGCTTTTGTGAAAAAGTCAACGACTTCATCTGCGATTCCGCGCACAGGTTTTATGGACAATTGTTTTTTACCTTGGATCACACGAAGTACAGCGAAAGCAAGCTGAAGTCCCTCCTCGCCAAAATTCAACGTAGTTTTCATCATATTAGTCTGCGTTTTAGTGACGGCGAGCCACTTCTTGCAGAATCCGATGGAATAATTCCAGAGTTTTATTTGGATTTTCTCGAACGCATGATCAGCTCCCCTCATCTCAGAATTCTACGCCTTTGTGACCTCAATATACGGTGCTCCTTGCAGTGCTCTCGAAGACTTGAAGGCATTGTCCTCAACTTCTGTGCATCGGATCACTTTGAGAATTTTCTGTTGAATTCTTACACGATGTTTTCGAGCGCCTTTGTCTTGAAAGTATTTGAAATTTTGAAACAGAAAAATTGTGCTTTCGACCTCAAACCCCGGTGGGTGAGAGTCTCCGTGACGCCCGAAACGTCCGATCAAGTGGCGAAGAAACTCGGTCTGATTTCAGTCAAAACGAATGACAAGCATTGCTTCGCCTCACGTCCTCATTTTTGGAAGGAAGAACGATGTCTAACGCCATCGATGTCAGTTGAAATCTTCGTGATCGGATATGCCCGCGAAGAATCAATTGCATTTGTGAGGTTGCGGAAGGGGACCTCAAACTCTTTCGACAGGGATTCATTCAGCCAATGTTTGCATGCAACTATCAAGATCCAGAAGAGATATCTTCTGAGGTCTGAACGATCGCCTAAATAGCGAGCAAAGTCTCGATTTCAGTGTGAAATTCTGTTTTCGTTTGACTTTTCTCTCTGAACTTCCATGATCTTCCACGATTCCATGAACTCAGAGTTGTAGCAGACCAGGCACACATGCTCTGCGATGAGCTTCGAGTGTTTCTCTCTTCTTTTATTCCATTAATAACACGCGGCCTCCTGTGGAGCTTCGCAGGGCTTCGCGCTTTGTACTCGCGACAGGCCGATGTTGTTAGTTTTGACGTTCGGTGGGTGAATTCGAGAGGAGGAGAACACACACAGTGTCTGTCCCCTTCGCAGTCGAATCGCATTAATGCGCCGAACAAAAGAAGCGCGGGCGCCCTCGCGCTGATTCCATTCATCGCCTGAAGCCCTCAAATGGCTTGTTAGCGTTTAGCCACTCACTCGTCGCTCCACTTAGAGAGACATCGAGATGAAATCCCTCTGGTCTCAGTCATGGGTGGGATCTGCGATGGGATGCCCCTCGGCATAATCGAATTAGCGAGCGAAGAAAACAGAGCGCGAGCTTCGATGCACGTGAAGTGTTAATTATTCACCAGATTCGCCCAGCTTTCGTTTGTCTTTTCGCCCTCCGAATCCCCGATCCTTTCTTCTATATTTCCGTCCACGCAGCGGCGATATCCTCCTCCCATTCGGGCTTCCCGACGACGCTCCACTTGTGCCGATTATCCCCAAACTGATGCGTAATAATCGAATCATAATTTCGGCCTTCGCGACGCAAACATTTCGCCTCCGTTTTGTTTTTCGCGCATTTCAGGAAGACTCGACTGTTTGGATGTCCTCCGCGCCGATCCCGCGGTTGCTCTGACTCCTTCTTTTATGCCTTCGACATTTGCAGTTTGGACGTCCGCTCTTACCGTAGCTCTTCTCGGTTTGCATTTCATCATTTCGCTTTCCTCTCAGCACACAATCAGTCAAGCGGAGTCAATTTCAGTGTCTCTGGCCCTCTCGAATCCCGTGCACTGCACTCGGCGCTGTACCGTATCCTTTCGGAATTCGCTCCTCTCCATCATGGGCGTCTCCAACGAAGCGACGACGCTCCGGATGCTCGCGCCGTTCCACGAAATCGTCGCCCAAAGTAAAAACAATCGAGCGGCCGCGAGGAAGATCACGTGGACGTGTTTGTAAGTTCATTTCTTCAGCGATCGCTTGTTGCGCCGCTCCTGAAGTGCACTCGCGTCACCGCCGACTGACGGACGGATGACAAGTGAAATCCCCTCGGAGTCACTCCGAGGGTGGATTGTCAGTCACGTTGGCGTTTGCCTTCAGAATCTGTCGACAGCAACAGCGAAACATTAAGAACGAACGCGTTTCAGCGTTTTGCGTCGCTTTGACGACTGTTTGAGAAGATGCCCCTATTCCCGTACAAAGTCGATGAAACTCGCTGCTCTGCATCACTGGACGGTCGTGTGCGACGCCGTCAAGAAGTCCAACAAAGGTGCGTTCTTCACTCACGGCATCTGATTCGCGTTCAGATTTCATGGATTTCGTGGAATGCGAACGTCATCACATCGAACGAGTGAAGTCGGAGTGTCTGACGCTAGAGATTCCACCGGACGTTTCGTTGAAGTCGTTCTGTCGGTGAGTGAGCAACGCGCCGACCTCATGCGACTCCCACTTTCAGGAGGATGCTGAAGTACAAGAAGTGTTACAATCAGGTGCCTTTCCACTGCACGGCGAACGCGATTCAGGTGAGCGATGAGAAACGACGAGAAGTGATGGAAACGGCGCTCTTTCAGCTGTGGAAACAAATCGACATGGCGATCTCAGATTCCTTTCTACACGTCTCGAAACTCAACTCGAATCGAGTAAAGATTCCCGAGCAGTGCGACTGGGCTATTACAGGAGCGCCCCACAGCGCCATCGCAGACGACTTTCTCGAAAGAACACCCACTGATGCTCCGTTTTCGACGAAAGTGACCACAACGATGCGATCCGCGTCTTTCGAGGAGTTTGAAGAGGTCGCCGATGTCATGAAGAATCGAACGCTTCGGAGAGAAGACAAGGACAACAGGAAGCAATTCATTGAAGTCGACGTTACTGATTCCGACGGTGACGGACCTCCGCACGTTGACGATGGGGAAGAGGAGGAACGACAAGTTATACTCAACGGAACGACTACGACGGTGATCCGATATTTCGAAAACTTTATGCAGACGAGCGAGTCTCAGAAGCTTCGCTGTGGATTTGCATCCGCCATTTTTGGAATTGTATTAATTACTTTTTGAAAAAAACACCGTTTTGTATTGCACAGGTGACATCAGATCAATCAGGAATTATTCAATACATTGCGACTCTTGATACGTTGATAGGAATCACTCGGCGCCCTCGGCAGCGGACTTCTTGGGGAGAAGCGAGGCCTGGATGTTGGGGAGGACACCACCCTGGGCGATGGTGACTCCTGCGAGGAGTTTGTTGAGTTCTTCGTCGTTACGCACGGCGAGTTGGAGATGCCGAGGGTTAATGCGCGTCTTTTTGTTGTCGCGAGCGGCGTTTCCGGCCAATTCGAGGACTTCAGCGGCCAGATACCTAAAGGAAGCATAAGATACGTTGGAGGGAGGTCAATTACTCAAGGACGGCGGCGAGGTATACGGGAGCGCCGGCTCCGACACGTTCGGCGTAGTTTCCTTTGCGGAGCATCCTGTGCAGACGACCGACGGGGAACTGAAGACCGGCGCGCGACGAACGCGTCTTCGACTTTCCAGAGGTCTTCGCCTTTCCTCCTTTTCCACGGCCCGACATTTTGCACACTAGGGGATTCTGAAAGCAGCAGTTTCGTAGAGCGACGCCATCAGTGAAGAGAAATCGATTCGAAAGGGAGAAACGCGATGCGAAGACGACTATACGCGATGCAAGCATTTTATAGAGCGCGATCGGGGCGCGTCGAAGGCGTGGCTTTGCGCCCCGATGGAGCCCTATAAATACGCAGCGAGCCATTCCAACTCACCGGCAGTCGTTGGCTCCGCGCGTACTCGCGTTTACCCGTTTCTTCGTATAATCGATCCTTTCGTTCACAGAAGCTCACCATGCCCCCAAAGCCCGCTGCCAAAGGCGCCAAGAAGGCTGCCAAGAGCCAGAAGTCCGCTCGTACCGGCGACAAGAAGAAGAGAAAGTCGCGCAAAGAATCCTACTCCGTCTACGTCTATCGTGTTCTCAAGCAGGTGCACCCCGACACTGGAATCTCCTCGAAGGCCATGTCCATCATGAACTCGTTCGTCAATGACGTCTTCGAACGCATTGCCCAGGAAGCCTCGCGCCTCGCCCACTACAACAAGCGCTCCACCATCTCATCCCGCGAAATTCAGACCGCCGTCCGTCTCATCCTCCCCGGTGAACTGGCCAAGCACGCCGTCTCCGAGGGCACCAAGGCTGTTACCAAGTATACCAGCAGCAAGTAGCTCGCTTGTCTGTGTTCCTTTCCCCTGTACAGAACCCCGTATGCACTAAATGGAGCATAAATGATTGTGCAATATCTACCGGTTAATAAATAATTCTTCATTCGAAACATGCGTCGTTCACATGAAACTGCTGCGTGTGACAAGGTTCACTCACAAGGTTTACGTTCACGGTTCAGCATTTTGGTTCAGTCAATGGGCATTTCTGCTGCTTGAGTTGTATGGTAGTTGTGCTATTATCACCCCTGTGGGAGAAAACTCCGAGCCGTCTCTCAACGCTGTCCTCGTGGGCGACTCTCAGCGCAGCCAAGAGTCGCCCATAGATGCCGGTGACAATCGATTCCTATGGTTTGCAACTGGCTGCGGACGAGGCTGCTGACTGTTGCTCGGTGGACTCTACTCTACAATCGATTTCGCGCCAAGCCAGCAGAGCAACGATTGCGAAACAGGGATGTCGCCAGAATTTATTGATATTCGGAAATCGCATAAGTTGCAACAATCAAAATTTGAGAAGAATTACAGAGTTTATACATGAGTTGGATAGAGCACATCGATTGCTCTTTCTTCTTAACCACCGAATCCATAGAGAGTTCTTCCTTGGCGCTTCAGAGCGTAAACGACGTCCATCGCGGTGACGGTCTTGCGCTTGGCGTGCTCGCAGTAGGTTACGGCATCCCGAATCACTCCTTCGAGAAAAGCTTTCAAGACACCTCGAGTTTCTTCGTAGATAAGACCGGAGATACGTTTGACACCTCCACGTCGGGCAAGACGGCGGATAGCAGGCTTCGTGATTCCCTGGATGTTATCGCGAAGCACCTTTCGATGGCGCTTGGCGCCTCCTTTTCCGAGTCCCTTTCCTCCCTTTCCACGTCCGGACATGTCAAAAAAGGCTCACTGAAAAAACACGATGAATTAGCAACGTGACAATGATGAACAAACAGAAATGAATAGCAATCGACCGCATCCCCGCGTTTTATACTCGCGCTGCGGTGCAAGTCGTCCTAAACGCCGCCCACTTTGCTTCGCACCCGATGCCGCAAGAAATTTCCGCCAAAAACTCCCGCGCATGACGCTGTCAATAAGTCTATTAACTACATAGCGAACAAAAAACATTACTTCTGCACGACGGCCACAACAAGAAGAGAAAATAAACGAAACAGCCGATGGTCACAAATTAGTTCGAAACGAGCGAGAGCGGCGATGCTAAATCGAAGAAACAAGGCGTCACCCGCTCTCGCGCCACATCAACCTATCCTGAACAGCGTGCCGAGAGCCAGTTAACAGACAATGTAGGGACGACAATTGACTTGAAGGAACATTTGAACTACTATAGTCCCTTTTCCGTGACCGTACTCGAAGCTCGACGTTCAATTGTTGCTTTATTTATTGCGAGTGCTCTAGTTTCACAGCCACTGTGAGCACGCCACGATTTAACGACATTAGCGAATTTATTTTTTCCTATTATGTACACGAGAATCATTGTATTACCACGAGACCAGCGGCTAATAAATAGTTCAACACCGGAACACAGACAAGCGAGCTACTTGCTGCTGGTATACTTGGTAACAGCCTTGGTGCCCTCGGAGACGGCGTGCTTGGCCAGTTCACCGGGGAGGATGAGACGGACGGCGGTCTGAATTTCGCGGGATGAGATGGTGGAGCGCTTGTTGTAGTGGGCGAGGCGCGAGGCTTCCTGGGCAATGCGTTCGAAGACGTCATTGACGAACGAGTTCATGATGGACATGGCCTTCGAGGAGATTCCAGTGTCGGGGTGCACCTGCTTGAGAACACGATAGACGTAGACGGAGTAGGATTCTTTGCGCGACTTTCTCTTCTTCTTGTCGCCGGTACGAGCGGACTTCTGGCTCTTGGCGG
Source organism: Steinernema feltiae (assembly GCA_007213375.1). NCBI lineage: Eukaryota > Metazoa > Nematoda > Chromadorea > Rhabditida > Steinernematidae > Steinernema > Steinernema feltiae. The sequence goes on from MQUG01000170.1 coordinate 204,604, forward strand.
CCTTCTTGGCGCCTTTGGCAGCGGGCTTTGGGGGCATGGTGAGCTTCTGTGAACGAAAGGATCGATTATACGAAGAAACGGGTAAACGCGAGTACGCGCGGAGCCAACGACTGCCGGTGAGTTGGAATGGCTCGCTGCGTATTTATAGGGCTCCATCGGGGCGCAAAGCCACGCCTTCGACGCGCCCCGATCGCGCTCTATAAAATGCTTGCATCGCGTATAGTCGTCTTCGCATCGCGTTTCTCCCTTTCGAATCGATTTCTCTTCACTGATGGCGTCGCTCTACGAAACTGCTGCTTTCAGAATCCCCTAGTGTGCAAAATGTCGGGCCGTGGAAAAGGAGGAAAGGCGAAGACCTCTGGAAAGTCGAAGACGCGTTCATCGCGCGCCGGTCTTCAGTTCCCCGTCGGTCGTCTGCACAGGATGCTCCGCAAAGGAAACTACGCCGAACGTGTCGGAGCCGGCGCTCCCGTATACCTCGCCGCCGTCCTTGAGTAATTGACCTCCCTCCAACGTATCTTATGCTTCCTTTAGGTATCTGGCCGCTGAAGTCCTCGAATTGGCCGGAAACGCCGCTCGCGACAACAAAAAGACGCGCATTAACCCTCGGCATCTCCAACTCGCCGTGCGTAACGACGAAGAACTCAACAAACTCCTCGCAGGAGTCACCATCGCCCAGGGTGGTGTCCTCCCCAACATCCAGGCCTCGCTTCTCCCCAAGAAGTCCGCTGCCGAGGGCGCCGAGTGATTCCTATCAACGTATCAAGAGTCGCAAACCAATTGTACATTTGTTGTATTTATTCCTCATAAAAGAATGTATTTGCAAATGTGACCACGCAAACAGATCATTCGAACTCTGATCGAAGAGGGCCTTTCACCCCTTTTATCTTATCTCTCACATTCAAATTGCATCAGCCAACGCAACTCTGGGCTACGCTCCGCCTTGTATAAATTTAAAGGTGTCCCCATTTTTTGTGTATAATGCACCGAAGCGTTCCGTTCGTGCGATTTTGTATTACGCGATGGTTGGTATGCGCTAGTTTTACTCTTTGATCTTAATTGTTGGTCCTGTGTGGATCCGACGCGTTTTAAATGTTTGCGCTCTACGCTCCAATTCTCCGTCATTCCAGAGTCCTTTTGCGGACCGCATTTGTGAAGATGTCGTCCGACGAATGTGAGTTGATTGTCCCTCAACGCATCTTTCATTCATATTGTTTCAGCGGTTCCCGCCGAAGGTGCGCTGAGCAAGTTAGCTCCGAGCAATACTAAGGACCCGAAGTCGGTGTCCAATGCCGACTGGAAGAACGTCCTGACTCCAGAAGCATACAACATCACTCGCGAGTCGGGCACGGAACCGAAGTTTTCGGGGAAATACGACAAGTTTTTCAAGAATGGACAATACAATTGCATCTGTTGTGGCGCTGATCTCTTTATGTACGTTGGCTTATCGCAGCGTTGGAATTGTAAACCGTGAATTTTCAGTTCTGAAGATAAGTACAACTCGGGATGCGGATGGCCCGCGTTCTCCAAGTCGGTCGAAGGCGACAAGAATATCGTGCGCATTCCGGATCACTCCTACGGTTATGAGAGAACCGAAGTTCGTTGCAAACAGGTGAGCAGTCTTACTTATCACTCATTTCCAGCTGCTGAGCGTCCATTAAACACACCGTCTTTCAGTGCAACGCCCATTTGGGACACGTCTTCGAGGACGGACCGAAAGAAACCGGAGAGCGCTACTGCATCAACAGCGCCGCCATGAATTTCCTGGAAAAGAAGGAATAGATCTGCGAAGCGTTCATTGCCACGCGCCTTCCACGGTTATATTTTAATCTGTACTTCGCTGTGTATTTTTAAAAATTTATTCACGTCGAAACCCGTATTCTTTGAAAGGCAACGGCGAATGTGGTGTCGTCGTGCTTCTCAGCAATAACTTTGTGGAATCCGCAGTATTCGATGCGAAGGAAGTACAAGTAGAACTTGCGGAAGTTTTCGTTCTCCTCACCGATCCACAGCCGCAGTCGGAAAGCTATTTGCTCGACGCCTTCGATCATTTTACAGTTGGACGTCATTTGGGCAAGAACGTCCCATTCCGCACCGTCGAGATCGAAAACGATTACCTCATGGGGTGCGATTTTTAGAAGTTCTGCGAGGGGACTCAGTTTCCACTTTGATTTGGTACTCGTTCCAGGAACAGTTCGCGAATTTTCGTTGGCTGAAATCCCCTTTTCCACGATTTCAACGTTCGAGGGGAGTTCGCGCGACTCGGAAGGCGACTGTGGATGGAACAGGACGATTTTGCACGTAAAGTTTCTGAAAAAATGCGAGTCGATCTTGCGGTAGCTACAACAAAAAGAGTTATTAGAGTTAAAGTAAATAGTATTCCACCTGAAGAAGCTGATGTGGCAATCCTCAGCGTTGATTTTCTCGCGGCAAATCTTCGGAATAGTCGTCGACTCGGCACTGCAGTTGGCATCTCTTCGCGTGAGGTAATACTGAAGACGTTTGCGCTCTTCGATCGGCGATCCTGAATGCCCAAGATTCAGTTTCCGCGTGTTGCATTGCTTTCGTGCGCAGATGCGTTGCTCCTTCATGCATTTAAATGACGGAAAACGAACCTAATCCGAACACCGGAGCTTCTCTGACTCCAAAAACGTCGGATTTTGCGAACGTCACGCGGTATCTGCAATGCTTCACGGGAACTCCACAGTTGCCGCTCGCCTGCGCTCCGACAAGAGCGTAATTTGATTGGAAGAAGAGCCGATAGAAGGTCGTATACCATGCGAAAAGCGTCTCCGCGGCGTCGGCTTCCTCGATTCTGATCGTGAGGAGAAGTTGGCGCGCCTTGATGTGAGGAACGAGTCGGTCGAACAACTTGGGAATTTTCACGAGTTGGTCCTCTGGTAGGAGTGGAGAGAAGAGGTCAATCTTCGCCAGCGAGAACTTCTCGTTTTCTTCCAGATTCCGCGTGATTTCGTTCAGATCCCAATCGTTGAAGTCGCTGAGGGATTGAAGGTAGTGAACAACTACGTCTCCTAAAACGACAAGAGTCTTGACGCGATCGACATGAATATTCTATGTAGCCTCTACAGTACCTCAGCATTTTGTGGATTTTTTGCCACCGTAGATTTCTTACCGTTCAAATCGTCAAGCAGCGAACTCGCTTGAGGAAGAAAAACCGTCCAGCGATCGGTTTGGAACTTCTTCTCGAAATCGCCTTCGGCATACAGCGTGCCTGTGATCAAAAGCGGATTTCTGAATGGTCTTTGGCATCAACAAGAATCGTTGCTTGGGGAATCTCACTGCTTCGCTTTTTCGATCGCGCTGTCGAAGCAGAACATGAATCCGTCGTAGTCAATGCCAATCTCGCTTCGGTTAGCGCAGACGTAATTGTGACGCGCGAGAAATTCATTTACTCGAAGGGATTCCGCGGCGGTGTCATTTAGAAATACCGGGTGTTGCAAGTCGATGTCCTCCCACAAAATTGACTTGACTGGTCTGAACAGCGTAGACCTGTTTTGAGTGGCTTCATGCTGTATTTTCTTTTTTTATTTGCGACTCACCTTTTCAGTGAAGACTTGATGTTGCTGAATCCTTCAAAGGAGAAAATCTCAATCAGGGTTTGAACGTCCAATAAGATAAGTAAGAATAGGACAATCACCACAAGTCGCAGAAAAAGTAGCAGACTAGGACGGGGCATCGCATATCATTTCTCCAATTGGCGAAGACTTCGTTCGCGCACCACTGTCTTTCGTCGCGTTATTGATCGATTGTAGCGAAAACTGGTAGATGGAGGTCTCACGGTGGCGAACCGCGCGATTTTTCTGCTGACCTTCAACATCTTCGGCCGTGTGGCACGCCTGCCATTTGTCAGTATTGTACCAACGAGTAATTTGTATTTTGTTTTCAGAACATCATGTTGAATCCTCGCGCGCGGGACCGTGCTGCTGATGTAAGCTCGTATCGTGATCAACGATTCCGCGGAAGCTTGAAAGAACAGGAAAGTCTGCTCCAGCAGTCTACTACCTTATACGTTGGAAATTTGTCATACTTTACCACAGAAGAGCAGGTTTTCGAGTTGTTTCATCGCGCAGGTGATATCCGACGTGTCATTATGGGAATTGACCGTTACAAGAAGACGCCATGCGGATTCTGTTTTGTGGAGTGAGTCAGTACGATTGAAAATTAGTCTAAACTCTTTATTGTAGGTACTATCAACGCGATGATGCAGAAAATGCTATACGATTTGTCAACGGCACTCGCCTAGATGATCGTGTCATTCGCACTGATTGGGATGCCGGATTTATCGAAGGAAGACAGTACGGCCGAGGAAAGCACGGTGGACAAGTAACTAGCGTTAGAGTTGTTGGTTTCTTATTGCAGTTCTTTTAGGTCCGTGACGAATATCGCAAGGATTTCGACCCTGGAAGAGGAGGATGGAATAAGGCAATGGCTAGCCGAAGTAAGTATTGAGCATTTCATAGCATATTTGCTCTAAACTTTGCGTATTGTCATTTATGTCAAAGAGGAAATGGGCTCTGCGTGCTCAACATTGACTCTTGGGAGTCGTTTGAGGTCATTCGCTTTCTTTTTATTAACAAAAAGCTTGCTGTCTTATCCTCTAAACGTCATTTATTTTAGATGAAGCCGATTAACTATCCCCAGATGTCGCCCATGTTGTTTTCGGTATTCGATTAAAGGAGCAGTTTTTCCGTATCGTGTTGTTGTACAGAGTGTTAATGTTATGTTGGATCACAAATTGAACTAAATAATTCATCTCATTTTTGGCTTGTCAACATCATTTGACACATGCAAGTTGACATTTGGAACGCGGAGCGTTTGCGCTGCTCTACCTGAATCATTCATCTCGTCCCTTATTGAATGCTGTCCGTTTTTTTTTCATACCGAGCGAATAATGTGCGATTCCGGTTTGTGCATTCGAGGGGCGAGGTGAAGGGCACGTAGGAGTAATTTGTGCGGCTACAGTAGAAGTTGTTGTCGAGAAGGAGCGCGACTGTCGTCAACTGCATTTATTCGTGGGAACATCACAATCGCGTGGAACTTCTCACTCGTCCTCGTTCAATTCGAGGCGCGCGCTCGGTCGACTCCACGTGTCTTTCTGTGTGTAGACGAGTGCACTCAAGAGACACGTCGTATTCAAATGTCGGAATATTAGAGAGTGGTGGTGACCCAAATTGTAAAGTTTGCAAATTGTGTGATGCGAGTGCGGGAAGGTCGCGCGATCTGAAGATAATTTCGGATAAACGACGAGCAGAAGACTTCAGTCGCGTAAATATTTGCGACTGAAGCTTGCGTGCATGTATGTTTGACTATTCGTGTTAGCGACGACGAAAGCCCTCAAAGACCGGAAATGTTTTCAAGTTCCCGACTCAGGTTGCGCTCCGGAGCGGACGACTCACGCAGAAGTTGCTTTTAATTGCCGACGAGGACGCAAAAAGCGCGAAATTCGGTGGCGGCGGCGGATCGAAAACGAATTTGCGACGCGGAGGCGGCGGCCCAAAAGTGTCATAAATCGCGCGGATCCATTTGAAGGGAGGCGCGACGACTGTTTGCGAACTTTTTGATTAACGCCGAGTCCTCGCGACTTTCCCGCTCGAAGGTGATTCTTCGTCATCGGCGCGTCGTGTGTTTCCGGAGTCCTCGTTGTCTCTTGTCACTTGACACAGCGGAGACAGTAGGAGATGAAGAAGATGGAGGATTGGAGTATCCCGCTATCGGATATCCCGCGAAAAGCCGTCGTTCAAACGGAGTCGGCATCTCTCTGGGCACTAATCCCTCCGAAATATCCACGGATTTTGTTTTTCGCGCAACGCGACCATTCGATCGCTTTCTTTTGCTTCTGTTGTTTTGTTCGCTTGTCGCTACTCATCTCGGGCCAATCGCACTCCGGCGCGTCATTTTCCCCACGAGTGCACTTCGTTTCTTCTGCGGATCTCGCAGCTGTTCCTGTTCAACTCTCCGCCACCGTCGTCGCGGTTTACTCTCCCCGCGACGATCACTTTGCCAACTTCGCCGTTCTCGCTTAAACACGACTTCCCCAGTCCGCGGCCTTCAACGTGAACCACTATGATTTATGCCGAAAACTTCCGATTGATAGGCGGCTTTCAGTTCTCCTAAGTGGTTTTTGCCACTTTTCCCGCTGTTGAATGCAGAGAAAACTGAATTTTTAATGGTTTTTGGTCGATGAAACATTCATTAGATCGCGAAATCCGTTCATGAATGAGGCGAACATTCTAATTAATTCGAAATCTCCGCTTTCTCGCCTCATGCGGCTCTCTGGAGATAAAGATCGCTTCTCGGCTGTTCAAGCGGCCACTGTTTGTATATACATTTCGCTCGTCCTGTCCCGCGGCTTTTCCTCATCTATCGCTTTTCCGATCTGCAGCCCTCAAGCGACATCTGCCCGCTCCTTCCCGATCGATTCATCTCATTTCAATTTCCCTCCACGCGGATTAGCGCGAATCGTCCGTTTAATTACGCGCGATGAATTTGCATAATTGCAAAGGACGCGACCACTCGCGGTCGCACCTGAACGCCACAGTGACCTTCGCGGATAAGAGGATAAGCCGCCTTCGTCCTGAATCCGACGGTAATTACAGCGTTGTGGTCGACCTTCGTCCCCCGCGGCACAGTAGACCTCTCCCTCCATCATCGATCACTTTCCGCCTCGCTGAGGGCGGCCCTTCGAGTTGGCGACTCGCCAAACCACGCACTGGTCAGTGGTACTTTCCCATCAGCGCAGCTTCTCCTCTGCATCTGTTACTCATTTCCGCCTTCGCCCTCGCGATTAAACGTTTCACGTGGCGACGCACATTCGCAGTAAACAATTGTTCCAACTGTATCCTACAGTAACCTGTGGACGCTGCGCTGAACGCTTCGCGTGCCACATGTGTGCAGAAGAAGTTTTCGCTGAATCATATCGACTCGTTCCATCAAATATGCCGCGCGACGATGGATTCCCTGTGGGGCACCCGATCCCCGACCGCTGTCCACTCATTGTCGGATGACACTCTCGGGCAATTGGATGGATACTCGCGCCATGTGGCCTCGGACCACCCGCGCTTTTCATCGTTAATTTGTTGTCCTCGAACGTCTTCGAGTGAAAGTAATTGGATACGCGCGCGAAGCGAATGCGAATCGAAACATTTAGTGATGTCCGATGTCCCCACATCGGCGCATCCTCGGATTCCGCTTCACCTTTTGACGACGCTGAGGTCGCTGTTAGCGCGCAAAGCCGAGTAATCCGCACGAGTCAATGCGCGGATTACAGTTGGAATGCGCTGCGCGACTCCCTCGCCAGGTACATTATGCAAATATGTATTAGGAGTGGGCGCGACCCATCGATCGCGCAAATTTCGCGGGAAGCAGCGGGTTATGCTTTTCGCGGATTAATTCTGACGCCCGAGGGCCGTTAATTGGGCTTCTGATTAATTGCGTTTGTTGATTGATTCGTCGCTTCGCGCTGTAAATTATCTTCCGCAAATTATTCGTTGTCGAGCGACTTTCGCTGCTAAACGCTGACGACCTTTCGAGAAATTGCGCGTCGCCAACGCGCCTTCGCGTCTCTTGTTTTTACTTCCGCTCCACAGTTTACAACCCGTTTACAACTCTTTTAATTGCAAGCGGAGTCATGGAAGACGACGTCGTCGGATCTCGAAATCGTTTCGCTCCCCTCTTCGCACGACGCTGGAAGCGCGAAATGTCGCTTCGCGGTTACGGTACGCGATATCTCTTCATCAGCGGCGGCGACGCGATTCCCGACTCATTTTTCGTCTTTCCGCGGCGATCTCGGTTCAATCGATCGATATCGACTTCGCGCACTCCGTTTCGCGGGCTCCTCTCGAAAAAGGGCCTTTTGATGTCGCGTTTTATTATTTTTATTTGTTCAGTTGCGCTCCGGCGTCCGAAACGCGATCGAGACTCTCGTTTCTCTCCAGCAGAACAGGTTGCGCCTCTGCTCTGCATTGCTGCCGCAATCGCTCGTCGCTGATCGTTTCGAACTGTTATTAGTCGACACTCGCAACACGCGCCCTGCAACGTTCCAAGCATTCCTTCCCGTTGTCCCTTTCGGATTCCCTCATTCGACTCATTTTCCGCCTCAAATATGCAAATGGATCGTTTATTTACGCGGAATGTCATCGGAGGGACGTCCCTCGCCTCGAGGGATCGTCTTTCGTCCGCCGGCTCACCTGGCTCTTCGCATAATTGCCGCGGCCCGTCTTTCTTGCGCACTCATCAATTATATATCCATGACAACGTCTCTGTCGCAGTCCTGGGCGACTCCGTGACGGTTTCTCAGTCAATTAAATACCGCGCGTTTTCGTGCACTCTCCGAATTGTTTGTTTTCCTCGTGATTTATGGCCCATAACGCTCTCGACCTCGACCCACGCGTCCCTTCCGTGGCGAATTACCTGAAAACGAGCCGGAAATCCATTTCGATCCCCTCTGATCTTCGCGCGTTTTTCGCGCAGCCTCCAATAAATAGTTAATTTGTTCACTAATTGTGTATCGTTGCAGGACCAGATGACCGACGTCTTCAGCCAGTTCGCCATCGAGTTCGATGTCGGCGAGGATCCGATCTTCCACGGCGGCGAACTCATCACCGGAAAGCTGAAGATAAAGCTCGTGAAGCCAGTTACCATCAACGCGATCAAGCTGCAATTCAAAGGTCGCGCATGCCTCTCCAATCAGGCGGAGAAGGACGGCGACGTCGAGAAGGCATGTTGTCGCAATGGATGCGCTCTTTTTATCCGCTCCTTTTAGGTGTACTTCGACAGAGACTTCATATTGCTGGAAAGGCCTCCGGGCCATCTGGAGGCCGGGCACTTCCTCTGGAACGCCGACTTCCTCTACTCACTGCCTTTCGAGTGTCCGCTGCCGAAAGGATGTCCGAGCAGTTACGAGAGTCCCAACGCCTTCATACGGTACTACGCGCGTGCAACATTCGAAATCGACGGAAATGAGTCGGTGAGTGTTCGATGCCGCACTCTCTCCGCTGAAGACTCGTTTCAGAACAAGTATCTGGTGAAGAGGGGGATTACGGTGGTGGCTCCGCCAGAATCCGACGCCTTGCTTGCGCCGCCAGCCGCTGAGCCGGTTACGGCGTCGGATACGGTAATGTTCGGCGGGTGTTGTTGCAGAGGGAAAGTCTCAGCTGAGATCTCGCTCCCTAAATCACACTACGCACCAGGCGAATCTGTGATTGGTGCGCTGAAGGTTTCGAATCAGCATCCGCGCCACGTGGTCGATTCCATGGAAGTTCGCCTCTTGGATCGCGTCTCCGCCGCCAGCTCGGATCTTTCTGGTCCGCTGAAGGCGCGCACGCTCCTCGACCGCCGTCTCGAGAAGTCCGATGTGATCAAATCAAAGTCTTCGCTTTCCAAAGACGACGTCTTCTTCTTCGAAGTTCCCTCTGTGCCTCCCACGACAGCAGGTAATCACCGCTTACAAGCACCGCATCTATGAGGCAAACAATTTCGTTCTAGGAGCCCATCCAACTGCCCAGTCGCCCGACATCTACTCGATGTCACCGGACGCCGCACCCACAAAGGTAGTCGAGTCACCGTCGACCGCGACCCTGAAATTCAGGAAACAACCCTTCCTCAGGGTGGACTATGTCATCCAGGTACCGTATCCGATTGTTGTTCGGAGCCATCGCGACGTTTCAGGTCACCATCGGCACTCACATCACCCTCGAGTTGCCAATTGTCATCCTCGCAACGCCGCTTTCCGGTCCTAACGTGGAATACCGACCGTTCCCCGTGATAGCTCAGCCGTTCGACGACTCTGACGAGACGGACAAGAAGCGGCTGATTGACGGCCACTTCACCTTCACTCCACAGTATCCTCTCCGAGTGGTTTCGAAGACTCCGAAGTCGACCGCCGTGGCAAACGGCAACGGCGAACCGCAAACCCCCTGTAACACCGTAACTGGCGGAACTCCTGCGACGAACGAGCAGTCGGAGGAAGTAGCGGCGGGAGCTTTGCAGGAGGCACTGATGAACGCGTCGGAGAAGCGGAAAGACGAGAAATCGGTGGACTCGGAAGAGGAGGACGCGAACCGAATGGCCGAAATGAAGGTCGAGCTGGAGAAGTTGGCTGACGAGGTGAAGGGCGAAATTCAAAAAGTGCAGAAAGAGGCCGAAGAGGAGGTGGCAAAAGCGGCCAGAGCCGTCAAAGACAAGGCTGTCGAGAAGCTGGCGGATGCCGAGGAACCGAAAGAGAGCCAGTCGGAAGTGGTCGAGGAGCACTCGGCGAGAGTGCAGAACGGCGACGTCGTGCAGGAAATGCACCGGCAAGTCGCAGTGAAGACCTCCGAGGGAGAGGACGGCGAGATCGTGACCACCACGACCACCACAGAGATTCGCCACGAGAGTCACGTCACCGACAACGGCACCGCAGAAGTCGACGTGCAAAACTAACTCACTTGTTCGCAGCTACCGTATCCGCCGATTAGTTCGCTTCTTACCATTGTTATTGTTCGACAGAGTTTCTATTTTCTCTCGGTTGCAGATTCTGTATGAGTGCGACACGCCCTCCCCTCCGCGAAGGCACTCGCTACACCACTCTGCAGCTCCACATGCGTATTACTTTCATCTTTTTGTATTTCGACACAGAAGATACTCTTTGAGTTGATGCCTTCAGTTGTTTGTGCGTCCGTCTGTTTTCTCAGTTAACCACCGCTCTCTCAGCTTTATTTCTTACGTACATCACGAGATATATTCCGATTCACTAATAAATACTGTAAATAAGAAGCGTCGAGGTGCGTTGAGAGAAGCATAGAACATCTATTATGTACAGCTATTCGTAGAACGTCGTAGAACTCCGCTATATCCGACTAAGGAACCGTATCAAGGAGACGAGTTGAGCAGATGAGATCGAAGGGTGCTGCAGGAGGGTTACAGCGAAGTGGCCCGTTCATCGTTCGCGAGGATCTCGCGCATCCGATCGCAGAGGTCTTCTTCGAGCACCAATTCCTCGTCGCTGTAGAACATGTTGAAGTCGTCCTCGCCGTGGCTGCTGCTCCCGGCGCTGCTTGTCGGCTCCGCGCTCCCTACGTCGGAGGAGGTGCGCACCGAGTCCGGGTAGCCGCTCTCGTCGCTCATCGCGTCGGTGTCCACCAACGACCCGATCCGCCTCCGAATCTCCAAATCTTCGCTCGACGACGACGAGCATGACGAAGAAGCCGACGCGCCGTCGATCTCCGGCGCGTTTTCCTCCGTCGAAGAGCTCCGTGCGAGCGCTTCAATGCGCTTCGCTTCGCGCTGCTTTGTCGTCATCGAAAATTGCCTCTTGAAGGAGCTCGGCGGCGCTGGCGGTTCATCGGATTCATCCTCGATCTCCTCTTCCTCGATCACGATTCCCGTGGTCACATCGTCGCCGACGTCGAAGGAGGATTTGCATGACAAGGAAGGCGCAAGAAAGGAGCCGCTGCTTGTTGACAGGTCGTCGTCGCCCACGGGAGTGTCACGGTAGCACAGCGATCCCCAGTCGGAAAAGTTCTCCTCCTGCAACAGAGATCAATTATTTATTACACTTCCAAACCGCAAATCAATCTGTGTGTTGTCCCCCGCTCGTGCAGTCGCGTTTTAGGCAATGACATCGCATTCCATCAAGATGCGGTTCCCGTCCTTCCGATCGACAGATAAAACAAGGTCATCTACCGCGTTGTAAACATTAGCGCCGCCGCGAGATAAGATAAATCCACTCGACTCCCTCGATCGGATTCTACCGTAAACCGGATCGCCCCCTGGGAAAGCAAACAAGCGGCGCTGGCGATGCGCAGATAGGTGATAACGCCCTGATAACCGGCCTAATTGCTTGGCATACTGGTCAAGTCGCGCCGAAAGCTGCATGCAAACACTCGATGGTCGATGGTCGGAGCAGAGTCGATCGACGCGACTGTTACACATAATTTCCCGTCGCAACCAGAAGCCGGTGGGATTCACGTGCTCGCCCCGGCGTCCCGAAATAGAATCCGATTCCTCTTTGTACTCTGCTTGCTGTAAAGTCGATTCGCTCTCCGCAGTTCGAGAATTGACAGTTTTTGCACGCATCAAACACCGCGTCGCCTAATCGGAGTGACGCGTCCAGGAAGTCTGCAACCGCGCAGACGACTTCGAGTGGTCATCGCCGCTTTCGCAAATGGGATTTCGGGACAAGTGGAGCCAAGAAGGGACCGAGTAGCCGGGTGGAGCACTTCAGAGGTTCGCTGTTCGCTTGCGAACGTGTGGTCGACGACAAGAGCTAACAATGCAATTACAAATGTCAACTGAGTGACGCGTGCAGAGCTAAGCAATCCGAAAACCACGTGTCCCTCTTGCTTCTGTGTTTGCTCTGCGCGTTCCACATCTTCCCGTCCCTTTCACTTACGATCCCTCGCATAATTACGGTAAGGAGCGGCGGCGGAGGCCATTTCTGTCAATTAGAAAACAGGAAACCGCGAAAATCCCAATTCGGAGTGAATTCCGCCGTGCAGAGAACGCACTGCGGATTGCACTTGCGCGAGTCACTCGGCTCGTTGCCCTCTAAAGTGACATGTTTATCTGCTGAAGCGACTAAATCTAGTGTTGTTCTGAACAAGCGCCTGCAGACAGCTTCACGGCATAACTAGTCTCCGCAGCTCGCTCGCCGCTTTGACAGTTAAACTCCCTCTTCTTTCGCCTGCGATTCCGAAGAAACGATTGCGATGACGACAGTTTCGCGCAATCCCGTTTCGACTCAGGAATGTAATGCAACCCATTTGGGCGCAAACGACCTGACAAAGAATCAACCTCGTCACAAGTGCAGCGATCAATTGCGCTTCTTCAGTGCACAAAACGCAATTGCATAGGAAGTGCGACTCACCTCGGTATCCTGAACTTCTTCCTCCTCCACTTCGTCCTCCTCGTCGATGGAACCAAGCGAGGCGCGCTCTTCGAGCGACTCACCGGGGGTCGGAAGTTCAGAGTGCCGGTTTGTAGCATCAACTTTCTACGCGGGCAGCCGCTACCTCCCGAGTTCGTGCTCGACCGGCGCGCCTTCTCCATGGCCACTTTCTCCCGCTTGTACTCCAACAAGGCCGCGTGGAGCATCTCGTGAAGTCGATTAGAGATCTGCTCGGGTTCGGGCGTCTTCTTGCAGAGCACCGCGTGGCATCTCAGCTCCGGTTTCATCCGCTTTCCCTCGTGTTTGTACACCCAGCAGAACACCTTCGGATATTCAGGAGGCGCAATGCAGTAGGTTATGCGATGGGCCCAGTACTCGGTCAGCCTGAAAGTATGCACCGTAACACTGCCATTAATGGGTGTACCGTACCCCTGCTGCTTCGTCTCGGCCTTCAGCCCCGATCGCGTCACCGTCACCTTCATCTGCATGTCGTTCTTCTGCTGGCGACTCAGATACGTCTTCCAGATGAGGCTCAGCGGCTTGTCGACGCTCTGCTGACCCTTGGCCATGATAGTGAGCACGTTGCCGAGATAAACGACGTTGTAGGACTCGTTGGGCGGATTCAACGTGTAACTCTTCCGCTTTTTGCGGAACGGAAGCGTGAAGAACTGTGCAGCCGCATTCTGACTCTTCGCAAGCGTCGGCATCTGCAAATGAAGGAATTGAGAGTCCGAAAAGAGCGCAGCGCGTAAAAACAACGCGCACAGAGCGAAGTGAAACGACGTAATTGGACGAGAAGAAGGACCCTCTGACACAGAAAATGTAAATGCACGCAAATGGGAACCGAGAAGCAGAAGTGGGACGCGGTCACTCGCACGGGCCGCGATTACGAGCAATCTAACACCTCCAGCACTCCGAGTGATTGCTGAGAGGTGCAAACTTGTCTTGCGCGCATCTACGTTCGGAAGACGGGCGGAAATTAAAAACAAAAACAGGGATGACGCCGCCTGAGGGTCGACGGAAACAAACGCGTCGCAATGGACGCTGCGCGCGTTCATCTTGTGGCCGAGCCCCGAGGCGCGACCGTCAATTGCAACTTCTGACCGCGCAGCAGAAGCTGCAGAACGCGCGATCATCCATCTATCCACAGCACAAACACATGATGCGAGCACAGATCGCGCGAGGGACCGCGGCGTCAGTCAAGGACATTGCCGACGGCAAGGGACTTGAGCAAACAGTCGCGGTGCGCGACAAGTCGCGCCACGGTCGGACGGTTAGCGGCGGTGGAGCACTTCGCCGTGGGGCAAATCAGCGGAGGGGAGGGGACCGAACCTTCTTCTTTTAAAACAACAACAAAGATTAGTTTCGGGAGCCGCGGAGTCGGAATTCTGAAATGACTCGTGCGCCTCTGGTTTCCGCCTGCGTTCCTCGCGTTCCCGGAATAAACAGCCGGAACGCAGGTGCTCGCCAGGAAAGCACAGCGCGACAGCAGTGCCTCCACACAAGAAGCACTTTCTTGTCTTACTGTATTTGGAGCGCTTGGTGTAAGAATCGCATCGTTGGGGGAATCCGGAGACCCGAAATCTCGTTTGGCCTGACTCGACCGACACAGTTTATTTATTTACATCTGCTGCGGAGGAGCGCGTTGGCGATGCTATCGGAGTTCCCAGCGGTCTCAAAGCAAGCGATTAATTTGGCCGATGCCATGTAGCCATTAATAATACATCGATTTGGGAGTCAAACGGTATACCCTTAAGCTATTTGTCACGCTAGCGACATGATATTCGCGTTTTCTGCATGCCGCGGAAGAGAAGAACGCGGAAATGCAGATCTTGTGAGGGAAAATTCCTGCGTGCGGTCGTCGAGAGCGCGGAGAACCTCTGCAGACGTGCACGATCGGATTCGACGAGCGGCGCACCGGTAAACAGGAAGAATCGCGCGTGCGGGCGATTAGCGCGGGCGGGACGATCACGAGGATTCGGGATCACGCGGATTAAGAACGTAATTGGAACCGTTTCCGGTGGAGTACATCGGTAGGCACAGCGCGGGACTCTCGAGTCGTGTCTTCCACTCTTTGAAGATGCTCCTGTGGGCGGTTAGGGGGGCGGAGCGCAGTCTGTCCGATCGTCTTCTGCGACCCGATCTGGCGACATCGCTTATCACGTCGAAAGACCACAAACGAAAGACAAATGGAACGCCAAAAGAAAAGATCGGGAATCGGAGGAGCGGCGGCGTACGAGAAGGCGCAGAAGAGCGATCGCTTCCGGACGCTTATGAGTTGCACTTTGTCGCAAGAAGCGAAAGAACATCGCGGAAGTCGTCGTTTTGTTCGAAATGAAACGAATTCTCGCTTCCCTACTTTAAATCCCGCGCTCCCGTTTGACTTTTCTTGTTTTTGTGCCTTCTTGAGGCTTCCACCCTCACTTCTTAAGTCAACACTAACACAACAAGCGGGAAAAACACGAGTGACGTTTACTTTCACTCGCCTCTCATTTGTGAAACAAAAACAAATCCAAGTAGAAGCGCTTCAGATAACGAGGCACCGATAGTCGTCGACAAAGCGAATTTCGAAAAGAACAAACTTTGAAATTGGCTCGTTGCAATTCAATTATGCATCGCGTTGAGTCGAAGCGTCCAATTTCCGCGCAATCGGGAAGTTCGCAATGACGCACTTCTCTTGTTTTGCGTAGAACTCAAAATAGCCGCCAAGTGCAGCGGGGACCTCCAGAGTGGTCGTTTCGAGGCGAAAACCAATTTGGGGTCTAGCCGCCGAACAGCGTTTTCAGAAATTGGAAAGAAGGCGAAGGTGGTGGTACACAGGGAGGAAAAACAAAGACGCCGCGAGATTCAAGCCGATTAAATACAAACATCACCGTTCCAGCGAAAACACTTTCCAGCTGATGGGACGAAGCGTTTTGATAACGAAGTGTTGAAGAGGACGCCTTTTCAGAGAGAAATAAAAATAATTATTCGCTCCGACAGGCAGCGCGTCATCCTCCTCCCCTCGAAGAATCATCGAGCGCGCGTTGAGGATTCATCGCGCGACTTTTTCGCGCGCAACTCACTCTGTGCGCGGAGTTGCAGCGCAGAAAAACCGGTAGAGAAGGAGGTGAAAACAAATAAATTTCTTCGGATTCGGGGTTAATTGCTGCACACGCGGCTGGTGGATGCGAGGGAGGAAGAAGAAGTGAGGAGATCTGATTGAGAAATGCCGCAATAATTATGAATAATTCTTCACGATCGAAGCGACCGGCGAAAGAGGGCGCAATTACTGCTTCCGTGCGCGTATGCAAAATCCACCGAAAAGGAAACGAGCTACACAAATTGCCTCGGGCAGCGATAATCTCTGCGCGCGCCGAAAAACAAAAAATTCGCCGACCTCTCGACAACTTTCCATGGCTAATCCCATCATGGTGATTCGAAGGGAGCGCGGAAAACGGTTTGTAAGTCGATTATAAGGTCAGTGAGAGGGACTCCCCCCCCCCCCCCCCACAAACGCCAGAGATCCGTTGGGAATTGTAGGCGCAAAGCGGATCAGAACATTTCACTTTATTAAAATTTTCTCGTCGGAGGAATCAGCGGATTGAGAAAAGAATCGCCACAAACACCGCGGGCAGCGCGTCGACCTCCCGACGACGGTCGAGGAAGGAAGGAACGCCGGCGTACAGGTGCGCGAGGGAAAGGCAATTGGGATTGTTTTGGGGGGAATATGCACGCAGTCGGTGGCCGCGCAAAGCCCATCGAACGACCGAAACCCGAGTGAGTCATCGATCGCCGCTGCCGCCGTCACAGTAACCACAATACGACGTCGAAGGTGCGCAAGGTGACCAGGCGGCGGGCGCGCCTCCTCTGTTCTCTTCAGCCCAGAGCGCCTTTCCCGCGGGCAATCGGCCAAAAGTCGAAATCCAAGCGAGGGAAAGGCGCACTTTCCGCGCGGGCGCCTCGCAATCGAAAACGAAAAGTTGAGGACAAATGGGAGTTTGGAAGGGCTCGACGACGTGGAAGAGGCTATCGAGGTCAAGATCAGTGTGTCCTCGCATAGTTAAGTCTTCAAAAGGACGTTTACGCAGACAATTGCATATTTCGTGCAGATACGACTGTGATTCGTGGGTTACGGTAGCCATAAATCGAGTTGGAAACTGCGCGCATTGTACTTTCAAATGATCGAATATTGGAAGGAAAGGAAGCTCGAACTCGGAAGATTCGCGCGCGCAATCTCCTGAATGCGAAATCGAAAGGAATTCAAAGCGAATTACGAAGAGAGTGCAAAGCGATGTCCTCGGAGACGCTCTTCGTTCCCACACTCCACAAAAACATTCGCAAGGGAGGGGAGAAGAAGCCACCGAGAGAAACGGTGCTCGCACATTCTCTTCGGGACGAGAATCCGGTCTCTCGGTGTTTTGTTTTTCATCTGATTTTTGTTCGATAAGTTTCGATTTCTCAAATTGTCGACGTCACACGAAGGCAGCCATCAGAAAACAAGATTCCGCTCGTCTGTCAACACCAACAATACGAATCCGCGAGCATTCATTTGGAATTAGCCGACAATTAGCGCGCAGAGGGTTAAGAAGCCGCGAGAACAAAGCGAGAAACGCGAAATGCATTGAGTCGTTGAGTAAACAATGATTATGACAATTGGCATTCGCTATTTGGGACACTTATCGTTCGCTGCGCTTCGAGGGTTCCCCCATGACGCAGCAGTAGCGAAACGCGAGATGTTCGATCGAGTCGACTACAAAAAAGCGGATAGAAAGAAGAAACTTGATGTGCGAGTTGTGATTCACTGATTCTAATAATAAAATCGCGGTGATCGACGGCGCGAAACGCGGTTGCGGCGCTAGTCATTTCGTATGCAAGTTGTGCACTGAATAGAATTCATAAAGGACTTTATAACGCGCTTAGAGGGCGGAAATATGCAAAACGCCCGCGGCGAAAAGCTTTGAATAGCGCAAATTACAGGGACTTTGCCGGACGCTTCGGGGGCAACAACGCGCTCAAAGGTTTCAGAACTAATTAGAAGGAACGCGATTATCTCGTTTCGCGCGTTATCATCTGAAGGCCAAAGGCTGTTTGTTTCTGGTTCGCTTTCCAATTGCGATTGGAAACCGCAACAACGCGGGGAGCGAGCTATAATTACTGAAAGTTCGAGAAGTTCATTCCGATCGATGACTTTTACACGCGGTGCACCCAGAGTTGCTGACAACGCACTTGCATTACGGTAGTCATTATCGTAGCCATGTGCCAATAGCTAGAGAATAGGGTCGAGATGAACGGAATGCCGCCAAAGCCGTCACGGGTAGCGATCACTCCATCATCATCTCCTCGTCGTCTTCAGTCACGAAATCCCCGAGATCGGCTTCCGGTGGAATCTTCTCCCCAAACAGGTCCGCAGTCTCTTCTCGACGTCAACGATGACATTCAGAAATCAGAGAAACACCCAAAGACACAACATTTCGAAACAGCGGCAGAAAGGGGAAATAATTGACTCTGACAGAAACGTTCCGCGAGGGGCCAACGTCATGCACCCTTAATTGCCACGGCGGTTCTGCAGTTCAAAGTCATAAAGCCCACACACACAATTCGCGGATCTCGGCGGATTCCCAAGCGTTTCAACGCCCAAAAGGCCGTTAAAGTGTAAAGGACGCGAGAAGTTTCAAGCGGAGGGAGGGGAAGCAGATGTCGCGAGGCGCAATGCGCTTTGAAGAACGACAAAGTCAACGGGTGAAGAGAGAAATCTTAGATAACAAATCGAGCAAATCGGAGAACGTGTGCACGATCGTTCGCGCAATGTCAAAACTGTCAGAGTTCAAGTGTGACGTCACAAAAAAGTTAACAGCAGCGGAAATCTCTCGCGCGGCTGCAGAAGTGAACTCGCCGACGACATCATAGTGACTGATAGAATCTGTGAAATGCGCGCGAGCACGCCGTCTGAGCATTGCAGAGATGCTTATCTGCGATAACATCTACAGAATCGCAAGCCATCTGAGTGAGTATTTACACTCGTAGGACCTCTTTAATTCACTGAACGTAAGAGGCTTCGGCGTGTGAATGGAGTGCTTCCTAATACTTTTCCTGTGGATTTCGAATCCCTTTTATTCGGTAACGAGTCATTGAAATATAAAAAATTGAATGATAATTCAAACCATAGTGGCAGAGATCTCCCAAATACGTTGAGCGCAGTCATGTATGCGCTATATAGTGTACTTCATACACCTGAAACAAACCGATTCAGTCCTCAGTAATTTTGTGTAAACTATTTACCTGGTGTCGTTGTGCACGTCTCTGCACTTTATAGAGCAATATCCCGTCCCGCAGCGGATACATGTGTAGTTGGCAAAGTGTCCACACGGAGGGCAAAACTTTCGTGGAGGCTTCGAATTTGGTCGCGCGGCTGCTGCCTCGTAACCTGCCTTTCCAACTTCAGCGTCTTGAGAGCCATTGACTCCGCTGTTATTCCGCGCCTAAACAATGTCAGTCCGTAAAAAACAATTCCAAGATGCGGTCAAACCGAAGTTTCCTCCATCATCTGCTCAAAAGTCTTCCGAAAGCGCTGTTTCGCATGCTCGGTCCTCAACTTCTTCCTCCGTTTTGCCGCGGGATTTGATTCATTCGGATCGTTGGCGGCGGGTCGCTTTTTGCCTGCCTTCTGCTTCACTCCGGGGATCTCTTCGTCATCGAATTTCGGAATCTTCTTGTGCCATTGCAAGTGTGCGTGTGGATCTTCTTGGTAGTTATCCTAAATGCACAACAATCAATTTGCCTTTCTGGGTTGCTAGCTCACCTTATCTAGATTTTCCAGCTGCCTTTTCAGTCTCCGCGCTCGTTGATCGGAGTCGAGAACCTTTTGCTGCTCAACTACAGCTAATCTACCTTCAAATACATGAACAATAAGTTTAAAAGGAGAACGGATGAAGCCGACCTGATTGGCGATGCGAAGTCATCGCGAATGCGCGCGCGATTTCGATGCAGAGGCGACGACGCGTTTTCAATTCGACCTGCGTTCGAAGTGTCGGGGTCTCTGCACGAAACGCCAGAACTCTGCGAAATTCAATTCGCTGCCTTTTGTGGTTCGTGATGACGGCGTCCTCTCACCTCGAATCGGCACGGAGACTCCGTCACACCCCGGGGTATCTCTTCGCAAGCGGCTTTCGCTTTCACTAGGCGCTCACTTGCGACCCGTGCAGTGCCGGCAAACGTACGCTTGCCCAGAACGGCGTTCTTTGAAAGCCTTTTGAGACGATTAGGAAAAGAGGACCGTAAACTGCGTCTTCACAGCTTTCACAAATAAGGGAGAACGCTTATCGTACTATTGAACGGATTTGTCAATGCATGCTTCGTAGCTTTCAAGTTGAGCATTTCCGTATAACTAGTACTTCGATTTCCCTTCTCTAAAAATGAAATGGGGTAATTGCGATTTGTAGTTATAAATTTCTAATTTGTTTCACGCGTTGTTTCCCGATTGTTGATGTCTAAAAGAGCACCCAATTTACAGCCATTAATTCTTCAATGGAGATCGACGAAAGTCCGAACGAACTGATTGAACAGTTCCAATCTATCACTGGTTGGTTTCTCGTGTCTATTTAACGTAAGGACCTCATGTCTTTGTAGGATGTAGCGTAACCGCGGAGGCTCAGCATTACGTCGAAGCATGCGGAAATGATTTAACTAAGGCTTTGAACTTGTATTTCGCTCAACAAAGCCGTGGCAATGCCAAGGAAAGTGCTGGACGCCCATGCGTGAACGGTGGAGCGTCAACGAGTAAAGAATCCTCATCAGGACTGGGAAACAGTGGCAAAAGCGACAAGTGGGTTTTTCTTTCTGACTTTCAAGTCCAACATCATTACATTACAGCAACGCTGATCCAGAACATGTCAGAGCGCCGATTGCGCCAGTTCGAGGCCCTATAGTCGAGCAGTCCTTTCAACAAACCTACCGGAGTCGCGTTTCACGCATGCCTCGCGAAAACGTTTTCGATCGTTTTGGGTCTGACTTTCGCGCTGAAGCTGGTATGTCGTAAGTTGTTATTGCGAATTTTATTCTTGTTCTTGTAGAATCGCAGCTTAGTGAAATGCAACGACAACTGCTTTCACATGGTCGCGAAAATGGAGAAGAAGACTCCGACAATTCCCGGGACGGTTCCGACAGCCGAATGCAGGAGAAAGAACGGTCCTTGCGAGGCATTTTCCAGCCTCCTTTCGATTTGAGATACAATGGGAACTGGGAACAAGCGCGGGTAGATGCGGAACGAGCTTCACGTTGGCTTCTGGTAAACATCCAAGATCCCAGCGAGTTCGCGTCGCAAGTTCTGAATCGAGATGTTTGGGCGAATTCGGCCGTAAAGGAAGTTGTAAAAAACAACTTTCTCTTTTGGCAAGTATTTCACGAATCCGCCGATGGCGCGAGAATCGCGTCTTATTACAAGATTACGGACTATCCGGCAATTTTCATTGTTGATCCTCGAACCGGTGAATTAGTTAAGCGGTTACGGGCTACCGATGCAATTTCATTTACCGATGATCGTACGTTCTAAGAATTAATCTGCATAGAGTTATGGAGTTGCTTTAGTCACTACTTTCCTTGAAAGATTTCCTGATTACGAAACGCACGATAAACAGCAGTATGGGTATGCACCATCAGCAACTGCCGTTTCCATTTCAAATGGAAAAAGCAAGACGAACAAAGGCAGAGATGGAGTCGATCGAAAGGTATAGCATCTTACTTTTGTTGAATTACGAGCGGCTTATAGGGTCGTAAGCGACATTTGGAGGTAGATATGGGTTATGAAGATTATGACCGACCGGGTCCTTCCTCTCGAATGAAGAAAGTCAAACAAAACGGTAATTTGACTTAGAATGAACACGATTAAAGAATAATTTTAGTGGAAAAGGACGTTGAGGAAATTACTGATCTCATCAAAAATGGACATAAACTAATAGAAGACAAAGAAGACTGGCAGACGCTCATTGGAGCCCCAACAGCAGACACCATCGAACTGGAGCTCGTATTACGGATGCCTAACGGTGAACGGAAGAACATATCGGTTCCCGATAGCACACCGTTGAAAGTAATCGACACTTTGATTTAATATTTGATTTGTGATCTCAAAATTCAGGCTCTATTCGCTTTCATCAACGAACAGGGATACGCTGCAAATGACCACATCGTGGTACTTTTATATCCCAAACGGGAATACAACTCGAGTGATTCCGAATTGACCTTACGGGAGTTGAAGTTCTCACGTCGAGAATTAGTACATGTTGAGAAGAAGTACTACTGATTTCACATATTCGTGTCGCAAGATTTTCTCTTTTTAAATGTAAATGAGTTTCGACTAAACAAAGCTTTATTACCCGAAACGCAGCACAATTCAAAGCAAAAGAAATCATGTAATTCAGACTTCAGTAGTCGGCTCCGTTGAGTATGTCGACGAATCGCAGATGATCCACCGGCGAACGGAATATACTTTGTCGGCTAAAAGGAACCGTTAGTTGCAAAATCCTACGTTGGACATACCTGTGACGAAAGACAGCAAAGCCCAGAACACAAGCGATGCACGTGACGACAATCCACAAGGCCCACATGATGTACCATCTTCCCGTGTACTCTTCTTCGCAAAACCGTCCGCGGAATCGATGCTTGCACACGCAGCTGAATCGCTCGTTCGCCAGATTTTCATTCGCGATTCGGCAATTTCCGTTGTCATTGCAGAACGATGAATCACAACTTGCTTTGCTGATGCGGATTGTCGAGTTTCCACACGTCAGCTGCAACTCCGACTTGCCATTTAAAGAGGCGATGACGATGTTTCCCGCTGAGCGGAGCACTCCGAACGGCAACGGAGCACTTGGTGGATGGGAACATGGCACAAGAAGGTGACCGCCGGGAGGGAAGCGAAGATTGTGCTGTTGATCGGAGGATTCGACAGCAGAAATCAGGAAAAAGATGATGACGACGAAGGCGCTTCGACCGAACATCGCAGAAAAATGAAACGAGTTCGCAACATTCGTTAGTCTGTCTCATTTCGCAGTCGTCGGCTACCGTACCCGCCGGTCAGCCAGCTCATCCGATCATTCGCATTCCCATTACCCGGTAGCACTTGTCGGTCAAGAATCCTATCGCAGATGGTGTATGGTCGACTGATAAGCACGGAGTCATAAATTGATCTAAAAATAGGCTCCTTCCAATGTAAAATGCCGTTGTCAGCACAAAAACCGCTTCAACATGGGTTTTTCAGGAAGCGAATTGCTCGTCGAAAACTCAAAGCTCAAAGTGCACAAACCAAATTAGATAAGCGTCCTCGGGGCATTTTACGAGCGAGGGGGCATGTGTTCTGACTGTGCGAACGTCTGCTGACCCGCCCAGCGAGTGCTTATCGTGAGCTATTTTTGGAAGCGGAATGCGTTTAAATGCCATTGCATGCATGCTGGCCGCTCACTCAAGCGAGATCTGCACGGAGATGACTCGAGCAGAGGCTCCTGACGGCTTCATCACTTCGCAAATGGAAAGACACAACGAGTCCGTGATGAAAGTGCTCAACTGGAACATCGCGAGTTTCACGTAAGTTCTTTCCACTCATCTGACCTTCTTATCGCAGAATCTTCAGAACCGAAGACATCGGAAGCACCGAGAAGACTTTTCGCCGCCCTCGCGGCTCCACGTTCCACGAAATTACCGAATCTCCGAACGAATATATTTGCGTTCAGTGTTCTGCGACGACTTCGTCGCCCAGCGAACTCCACTTCTGCTTCACGTGCATCGACAAATTCTCCCAAGTAAGTCGCCTAGTCGCCTTCAAACTCCGCAACTGAACGTTCCAGGAACCCGAGTTCTGCTCCACCTGCCTCAAGAAATTGCATTTCGGCCACTCCTACTGCTCACTCTCTAAAGCGCCAAAGGAACTGCGAAGGAGGATGAATGCGGAATCCGTCAACAACCTGAAGATGGTCGACTCGCTGGTTCTATCGAAATTAGTCGCGAAGTTCAAGACGCACATGACGAGGTACCGCGAGGAGTTCCGCTCACAGGTAGGCATTAAGAAGATGAACATGGTGACAGAGAGAGAGCTTAGATCGTCCAAGGAAGGAGGAGGAGATGTACTTGAGCACGAGTGACATTCAGACCGAGTTAAGTCAACTTCGAGCGCTGAGGTCGCAAACGGAAGACGAGATGCGGAAACTGAGAGCAGCATGCCGAGAGTTTGACAAATTTATAAATGAAAAATTTCCATGCGATTAAAAAAGTAGATATTAATAAAAGTTCTTCACTCCTTCGTTTTCGCGAGGCTTCATGCCTTTTGACCTAACCTGTCGACGGACGCCATCATTGCTCTCCAAGCAATTCCCCCGTGCTTAGGCTGTTTTTCTTGCGTCTTCGGCTGTTCTTCCTGCGTTTTCGGCTCCGCTGCGACGTCATCGGTTGCATCCACACAACCGGAGTCAAAGGTGTCATCGTTGTGCATTCCCTGAAATGACGAGCTCGAAATTTCAGATGAAACATTAGGCTTACGCCGAGAAAATTCGGAGTGAAGTACTCAACCGCCGCTCTCTCGTGTTCATCCAGCACGTGCACGTTTATCTGCTCGAGGGGCTGTGGCTCCACAGGATCGTTCTCAATATCGGCTGTGTCAGTTCCGTGCTGATTCTTGATTTCTCTGATTATGGACTCCTTGATTTCTGCAACAAAAATCCTTCAAAACTGTGACTTAGAGGGATTAAATATACCTGCGAAAGGACGCTTTAGCATCATCTGGATTGTGCTTGTCTCCTCACTGATCGTGCACGACAGTTCGTTGAGGAAATAGATGTGGAGAGCTTTCTGGGCGCTGTTCGTTCCGAAATGCTCCCTCCAGCAGTCTCGATTCAGGTGTTCGTTGTATCGGCGATAATAGGCGTCTTGGACAGTTTGTAGAGGCACGAGTCGGCTGAATCCGCCGAGATCACGGACCACTTTGCTCACATTGTAGCGGAACTAAAATCAAAACACTCCGTGTTCGGAAGAGCCGAAAGTCGCGTTTACCCGCTTAGACTCCTCCTCAGTCTTCAGTTTCTCGTTGGTGACTTCTTTGACCTTGTTACTGCTTGTTGCTGCCGCCCTGAAACACCCAGATGAGAACACCGCTAGCACAGTTGAACTTGCCTCTGGCGCACCACTTCCACAGTTCTGCTTGTGAGAGGAAGAATCCTGTCGATGTTGGGATCACGCTTCCGCGTGAACACCTTTTTGCCGTCTTCCGTGAACGTTCGCACCACCGCATCCTTCATGTACTCGGACTCAAGAAAAGTCTCGAGGTTGGGATATCCCAAAGACCGCGCAGTTAGATCCGGATCAGTGCCACAGCAATCCCTGCAAGCGAAAAAGGCTCGTCACAAAGGCGCCAATGTGGGAAAAACTTACTGGAAAATAGGGCTAATCTTAATCATAGTCCCGTCCGAAGCCGCAAGTGAGCACAACGCGTCTACCTTGAAAGTGAGAAGCTCCAACTGCGGCGACCGCACTACGCCTTTGAAATAATTGCGCATTTCGAGATGAACTGCAACAAGAAGAGTTGAACCTGCGGAATCATTCAACTTGCATGCAGCCTGCACGCCTGTTAACGTTCAATCACATCGCTTCGAGAATCGCTTTTTATACGGTAACCGTAGAAAACCGTCATTCTTCCTCTGTCGACAATCGCTACCGCGTCACATTCCCACTTTGTTGACGCTTCTCCAAACAGAACAAACACTTCTACATACGCATCAACAATCCATTCAGAGAAAACACATCTTTGGCTGGGAAATGTTGCTGTCGATTGTGTTAAACTCCGTTCTTCTGGAAAGCGCCACTCACTCTCGTGCCACTGACACATTCTGTTTGCATATACTCGCGACTTTCAATCGCAGTTTCGCACTTTGAGAGCTGCGACTTCCGAGCTTTGACTGTTTGCGGTGATTCAGAAACGTCTTCTTTCGTCACAGAAATCGGCGGAGGACGAAAACAAAGTGTTTGCTTGTGAATGTATTTACGTTGTCACACAGCATCGCTGATTGCGTACTTTATGAATATGCGGCGTGAGCGGCTCTCCCGCTTCACCGCACAAAGATCACCGATTTGATGAGATCGTTCCGAACACTTCAGATCCTCTTGAACTCGTTTACTTGATCACCACACACCATCCGCGATCTGTGCAGCCGACCGAGATGAACGCGAATAGGACGGCCGCGTAGACCAGGAGCACCCCGAAGCCTGCGCCGGTCTTCCACAGGCAGCCTTCTTCCAGTCCGTAGCGCTCGCAGAATCCCTGAAAGTAGAGAAGGTTGGCGGTGTTGCGAAATTCGCGCTTTCGATAATTCGTTCGTCAGTCGATCAAAATCAAGTTGTTTGTAAAACGCGGAGCGAGCGGAAATCGAATCGATTTTGGTCAAAATAAATCAGAAAACCATCGCGGGGGTACAAGTGCAGTCAGCGGTCCTTGTGAAAGCAAACTCGTTTTTGGATTAAACGCTACTTTTACTGCTGCTCCGGAAACGGTTACCTTTGCAGGCGGCGAGGGATCTGCCGTCGTGGTGGAGATACCCGCGGTCGTCGTGATTATCGTCGATTCGATTGGTTCCGTGGAAGTGGAAGATTCGGGCGCCTCCGAAGTCGTTGTCGTGGGAGCTCCTGAACATCGTTGGAGCGACAGATTCTGCAGCGAAACTCACCTGCAACCAGCGCGAGAGAAGCGAGGAGAAGAGCGATAAGGGGGACGGACGCCGCCATTGCGTGGAAGAGAATGGAAGCGAAGGGCCGGGAAGACGGCGATCCGTGCTTGTTTTGTAAAGTCCGTCGACGGTCACACTGACTCAGCGCGGGCGCTCCTTTGTCCGCTGAAGGAGAAACGCGCGAAATCGCGGAGGTAATGCAACCCGGGAGTTTCGGCGGCTCTTCGGGTGATTAATATCGTCGCTCACTGTGTGTGATCGATACGATACGCCTCCCACTGGAACCCAGCAACGCTCCCCTCCCCCGCCGCGTTGCGTCATGATCGAAAGTGAAGTGAACTCGCAGTGCAGACTTGCAACGCCGAGAAGCTCCAACGCGGAAGAACCGCCGCTCGTGACCTGCTCTGAGGGGCTACCGTAGTGCGGCAAACTCGGCCTCTTTTTTGGGGTCGTTTTTTGCACGTTTTGATTGACGCGACTGATGGAAGTAGGAAGCTTATCGTGTTGCAAACATGTGGAGGCGACTCGGTGACCGAATTTCCGATTGGAGGCGTTTTTTCACGCAAAGATCAATAATTGTCCTCCAAAGCGACGTTTTGACAAATCGAGGTCAATGAAACATCTGAGCGATTGATTTGAACTGCAGTCGCTGATTTGAGTTCTCGGTAAAGGGCTGGGGTACTGTAGCTGCAGCAGAATTCTTTGTTTTATGTCGTGTGAAAATAGTTACTGACTATACAAACAGAGAAATAAATATACAGTAAGCGCACTATGGTGTATCACAATATTGGAGCGTTTGGCTTCTGAAGGCACGGAAATGGAAAGTGAGAAGTGCAAGGCGAGGAGATGATCACAAGGAGCGAAAGTAGACATTTGAAGGACTTTGAAGAAGAATCACATGGAGTTCACAGTAATTGGTTTGAGCGACGGAAATCGCGGTTGAAAGACGTTTGAATCGGCATAGAATATGGAACAAAACAACGAAGAAGAGGCACAACGATGAAAGAGAGGAGGAGAACACAACCCTTGAGTAACGGTCGATTGATTAATTAAATGGAAACCCTGCCATTGGACCTACGATAAGTGAATTTGCATTGAATCGAGTGAAAGAACGAGTTGATCACAGATGCTGAAAGAGACGATGGTGATGGAAGAATCGAGTTGTTGTGGACTATGAGGGATTATTATTATGCGTGCACTCGGGAGGGAGGGAGGGAGATTCAGTCCTCGGACGCTTGCACGGACTCGGTGTCCGAGGAGACGACTTCTGAATGCACTTCGTCGTCTTCACGCTCCACTGAACTGCTCTTCTGTTCGGAGAGGCCGATGCTCGACGAGGATCTCTTCGGCGAGAGCGATTTCCGCCGTCTTTTGCATTCGTTCCTGCAGCAGCACACCTGTATCACGCGGCAGGAGCAGCCTCCGCCGAGACACTTTGAGAGACGGGCGGATTCTGAGTCCAGCGGGCTTCCTTCACGGGAGTCCTCCTGCTCGGTCTGCGTGGACATCGACCGCGTCCGCTTGCGGCTGTTGGAGGGATGTTCGGGCGAGGAGATCGCCGTCGACGCTCCGGTGGACGACGAGGATTCCATAGAGAGGGGTCCGATCTCCGCTCGCTCGGCATCTGCGGCGTTCTTCGCGTTCTCCGTGAGTCTGCAAGAGGATCAGAGTCAGATTCTGCATGTAATTGCGTCTCCCGAATTTGCGCGGTCGCCCCTGCAGGCGATCCCCCCGATCACAAAACCCGTCTTATTCTCCGTTCCCAGCGCCTTCTTATACCTCCGCGGCGCGACAGCGACGGATATAATTGGGTGCAGCGAGGCGAACAACGGCGCGCGAAGCGGTGAATGCCCTTCGGGCGGCAGTCGACCCAGATTCGAGGCGCGCGGTGCATAGCCGGACTCGTCCCGCCACCCCTCCGCTCCAGTGAATGCCCTCGTTTCGGCACCCTTTCCGGCACATTACAGCGCAGAGGTGACGCCGACAAGAAAGAAATTCCCATTCGCGAGCGAGCGAGTGACTCACCGATTCAGGACTTTGGTGATGCGCGTTCCCTTCTTCTCGTCGGACGCCGAAGTGGCCGAAGGCGTCGACGTGCGAACTGGTTCGGCGGCAGTCTGCGAAGTCGGCGTGGAAGCCGTGGAAGGTGGAACGCCGACCACAGACGACGGCAGACGATGAGATCCCGCCGGGGTTACGGTGGAGAGCGCCTGCGGGTTCAGAATGTTCAGCGTACTCAGTGCGTTGAGGAAGACGGAGAGTTGAGTGCTGTTGGTGGTGGGGATCTGCGGCATCAGGAGGTTCATGCTGTTGAGGGCGGCGATGTCGAAGCCGGAGGGGTTGTAGTTGTTGTACTTGGGCATCTTGGAAGGCGGCGACTGGAAATCGAGGCTGCCGTCGATCAGATTCTCTTCGTGGAGCAGACTCGACTGCGAACACGTGGACCTCTGAAAAGGAAACGTTCGATCAGCGATGACGGCGGCTGAGGAGTCGGGCGTAATAGAATCGCGAAGGGCTTATTTGGGGGACTTTTGCGTTAAATGGATCAACAAAACGACTTCGATTTCGAATTCGACGTCCACTTAACGCCATCAGCAGCCACAGCAGCGGAGAGCGCACGGTCTCGCGAACTCGTCGTATATTCGCATTACAGCGGAAAACGACGACTCGACGTTCGACAGACGCCGCTTGAGGCGGTGACAACAAAATAGGAAGTTATGAGTAATTCCCGCAGTCACCGATGAACCCGAGATCACTCCCGCCACGGACACAATCACCTACCGTAGCTGAGAGATCCGATTTGGGGGAACCGGGAGACTTTTGCTTCGCATCGTCCGCCTCGTCGAATGGCATCGCGCCGCTGGGTTCGATGATCTC
The DNA here is from genome assembly GCA_007213375.1 of Steinernema feltiae. NCBI lineage: Eukaryota > Metazoa > Nematoda > Chromadorea > Rhabditida > Steinernematidae > Steinernema > Steinernema feltiae. The sequence goes on from MQUG01000170.1 coordinate 234,049, forward strand.
GTCGTTACCGTATCCCTTCGTCAACGACAACAAACTGCACATCGTGCCGTCTTCCCATTCGTTCTTCTGAAATCGGCGGATTCTACCGTACACCCTGACAAGGACACGACGACTTACGAGCTCTCGCTTCGTGGGCTTCGGTTTGCCGTTCTTGTACTCGGCGGACTTGTACTGGCGGATGCGGAATTCGCCGTTCTCCGCCGACTTCCGCGCTACAGTGAGCGACTTTTTGAGCGACTCGCGACTCGAGAACTGCGCTCCGGGGGTCATGTACTCCTGGGCCTGCTCGATCAGGTCGTTGAGTTGGATGTGCGGATAGTTGACAGCTGCGAGGATCAACTGCGACTTGAAGAATTCCAGTTCGGCAGTGTCGTGCTCGGCGTCGTGGTTGTGATCTCCTTTCGACACAGCGCGCGTGTCGTTCTCACCGGTTTCGGCGCGTCCTTTGCACCAGGATCTGTGTGTGGTCAGCTTCTTCGCACACACGCATCGCCACGTCTTGAGGTTTCTGTTGGTGACGATGTGGTGGATGTTGTAGCGGTATCCCTCGAAGATCAGCTTCTGATTTCCTGAAAAGGAAGAGGTTGGCGATCGTTCACGGGGAGCCGAGCTCACTTACCTTTGAATGAGGTGATGACATGCGGCTTCTGAGGGTCGTAGACTTTGAATTCGACTCTGTTAGGGTCGCCCATCTGCAAGGAATCGGAATGAGAGGTTGTACAACGGCTGAGGGCGGCGAGGGTCACGAACGGAGGTTTCGCGAATACTAATGGAGGCCCCCGAACTGTACAATTGGTCGGTCAGTCACGGAGGCGACTACGGGCACAGAAACGACGCCGGCGGTGGCAGCGCGAGGCGAGAGCGAGGAGGCCGAGAGGGGCAACGGGCAAACGACGTCCCTTCGCGCTCCGACGCCACTGAAAACAAATATTGTTATCCGACAGTCCGACGGTCGTCTACAATCGGCGATGCGGCGTTTCGAGCGCCGTGGCGCCCGATGACAAGCGATCGGCGAGTCGAGAAGCGACGGAACAAGGAGTCAGCGAGAATAGCGCCGCCGGCAACGGTGGCGCGACTTCAAACGAGTCCTCTCGGCGTCGCGCTCTCGCCTCGCGGCATCGTGCCGTCGTACAAATTTGGGGGCGTGACCCTTTTCCGCTTCTCTTGTCACCTCCTCCTTTGTACAGTCGTCGACGTCGTCGTCACAGTGGACGTCGCGCGGCCACCGCCGAGTCCGAGCCGCTCATAATCCTATTGAGCACACACTCACTGTGCAGCGCGGAATTCGCAAATAAATCCGCGTCTTCAAGAAGCGACGGCGAAGAACGCGCCCTCAAGCGCCACGTGCCACCCCGAACGGTACCGCCACGAGGAAAGGGCACCGCCAGCCCAAGAAATGGGAACAATTGTGCGCGCGGGCGCTCCTCTCCGCAGAAAGAGACAAATTTGATTGATGTACAAATGTGGCAGTGGAAACGCCGTCGCCAGAAGAAGAAGAAGAAACGTTGCGCGAAGAAGTTGGCGGCGGCGGCGGCGATACCGGAATATCTCCGCAGGGTACATCCAGAGCGACCGAGAGGAGCGCGACGAGGGCGGGCACCCAATTACGGTGCTCGAGTCGCCCGCCGATGGATATCGCAGCGGAGGGGCGAAGATGAGCCGAACCCCGAAGAGGAACCGCGCGAATCCCGACCGTCGACGGACGAATTAATTGAGATAAATTAAGTGTGCGAAAAAGAAGAAGACGAGTCAACGTTTCCTTTGTCTTCTCCTGCAGACGCGCCTTCGCGCGCTTCTTCCACTTCGAGAGTCCTTCTCGCCGTCGTCGTTTTCCATTTATTTCGACAGCCGTCTCGGCAGTCGGTTCCCGCGTGATCGACGCGATCGATCACCGGCGGCGTCTGCGGTGGTGACGCCGCGACAACGGCATCGCCGCCGATGGCATCACGCACCGGAGCTGCGGAGCAGCCAGTTTGTCCTTGATGGCGGCGATAGTGGCATCGTCACATGTCTCCTCGAGAAAGCGGCCTGTTTATGTGACCGTCGAGTCGAAGGCGCGAAAGATCATGGCCGAAAACAAGTAGACCGCGCTCTGATCACCGAAAATGTGGCCCCCCTTAAGAAGAAGGGCCTGTAGGTGTCGCGACGCGCCGTCCTTCCGACGGTCCCTCGAGGAAAAGGACGTTTTCGCGGCTGGCAACCGATAGTGCCGCCGTCGATGGCGGGAACGGGAAGTTAAGCAGCCGGCGTCAGGGAAGCAAGGAAGGACAGGTAAGTAGATAAGTGCAAAAAATCGGGACTGCGTCATTCTCGCCGATCAACGGTGGCGGCGCGTGTCGTGTCGGCCGCGCACCGCGAGAGTACAGCAAGAAGCGCCGATGGCAATGGAGAGTGCGCGCGAAGATAGCGCGGAGGGGACAGGTGACGACCACCGGCGGACCACCGACTGGCGACTAGGGAATCGCCGCCGCCGAGAGCGGATCAGAGTGGAGTGAAGTCAGAGGGCGCCACGACCGTCGAAAAAGTGGAAACAAATGCGCGACGCGTCGGGAGAGTGGACAGTGGGCTTCGCCGCTCGTAGAAACGAGAGATTCCGAAAAAAGAAGCGGAATGGCGTCGGAGAGGGGCAGACGGGGAATCGGCGACGACGTCGACGACGTCGGCGGCGGCGGCGGATGAACCGAAGTGGTGACGTGATCGCCTCGAGGCGAATGAAACTTCAAAATCGAGTTCTGATCGCGCGTGTCAACGCGAGAACGGCAACCGAAGAGTGCAGAGCGGAGCACGCGTGGCGGCGCAGATCACGGCGATCGCGAGCGAGTGGCCGAACGAACGGCCCGATAAGAATGGCACGGGAGGGAGGACTCGCACTGCGCACGGCAAAGAGTGCGAGTGTGGGCTGAGCAGGAACGGCCCGGTGGAGGCCATATGCGCACAAAGTATAATATATCCGGTATCGGCACTTCTCCGCGGTGGCGGCGCGCAGAGGACTAACTGAAGTGAACTGTGCGACGGCGGCGGCGATCGCGAAGTGAGTCGCGCAGCACGCCGTGTACAATAGAATCGAATGGGCGGTGGAGGGGCGACTACGGCGAGGTGGTCACCGCGTCACCGACGTCCAGTCACCTACAGCCGTTGGCGACAATTGCGACGGCGAGTCGGCCGACCGCCCGGAGACCGAAGGGTCTCCGATCACGGGCGGCGATGATGGAATGTCGCCGAAAGTGTTCTCTTTCGAGTTTTCCGCGTGCGGCGCCGCCCGCCCTGGTGACGAGTTCACGCGCCACGGCCTCCGGCGATGGCGCCGTCTCTGACTGAGTGGGGCGGCGCACTAATCGCACTTTGGCGATCACCCGACTAGTCACACGCACCTCGTCGGCGAATACATACAGAACCAAGTGTTGTAACATCGCCGCGCCGTCGGCGGCGGCGGCAGGTAGACGAAAGGGGACCGCGAGGTGCTCCGGAGACTGTAGCACCACCGCGGAACGAGAAGAAGCAGTAATCAGGGCACTGTGCCGAGCGAGCGACGGTGCACGGACTTTGATCTCTTAAATTCGGGTTTTCCCGTGACGCAGCACTCGACACGTGTGGGCTCGCCGGATCCCCGAAGCGAGGGACCACCGCAACGACGGTACTAACTGTAGTAAGCAAGGCATCGCGCCCTTTCGCTCCGACGGCCCTTCGTTTGCACAGTCGACGGTCACTCGAGGGTCGCCGTCGCCAGCGCGGATCGACGACGGCACACGTCGGGGATTACGGTAGCGGAAGGGATTAAACTTGAAAGGGAGTACTTGGAGCGACGGTGGCGCGTCGACACAGTTTCGAGTGTCTGGCGGGCGGGCGCCGACATCGCAGTCGTCTTTGGCGCGAGAACAGGAATCACGTCGATCGACCGTTGTCGTCGGCGGCCGAATTCAGAGCACCGCGTCGTTGCGCGGGGAGAATCGCCCCAGGGCAACGGAGTTTTTCCCCTTTCCGCGCGCGGGAATGCCATTCACGGTGCGACTGGATGGACGACGGCGTCCGAGGGGATCCGATGCGCACAGGACGTCGTGGTGCGCCGCCCGTCGCGCGCTTCCTCCGCCGCGCACCTTCGGGGAAGTTTCGAAAAAGGATTAACTGCGCCTCCTCGTATACGGTAGCCCCTCCGCGGTGCTCCGCTCTTCACGAAACACTTCTGGCGGCCCGCGGTGTCCACTCACTCGTCGACGGCGATTCCGACGGCGAAGGCGGAAGAGTCGTGTGTGTCTTCTCCGATTTCCCAACCCACGAAAAAGCGCCGATATAAGTAGCGCTTCGAGGGGAACTGTCTGCGCTGTTTTCGCTCTTCGAAGCTGCGCTACTCGATGCCGAGCGACGCGCCGAAGCCGATATCGGCAAAAGTAAACATTGGCTTTGGTCGCTCGACTGTCTCCCCGTGGCTTCGCTGACTGTCGCCGCTCTGTCAACTCGGCCATCGCTGGTCACAACGGCGGGCGATTCCACTCTACCGCGCGCGCGACTATACAAATTCAGCGCCGCGTCGTGAGTCTACGTCGAAATCGTCGACCGACCTGGCGAAGAAGTGACCACCGCGCCGCGCTCGCTGCTTCGGGGACGAGAAATCGGTGTCGACGACTGCGTTCGTCTTCGTGCCGAAGCGCGGACTCCGAAGAAGGTGATCGCAGCGTTCGAAGAGATAAAGGCGACGGCGAGCGAGGAGAGATACCGCTGTGCCCTCCATAAACCGGCGCCTACGGTATCAGTGCATGCGAAGATTACCGAGACATCTTATCAGGAACACGAAAACGAATTGATTGATTGCCCTGGACGTGCCGAAACGGGGACTTTTTGCTCGGACGGATGCGGACGTTCAGTGACGCCGGCGCGCACGAGAAACGAATTATCCAGGAATCCGATGTGATCTGCAACGTACAATTTGCGGAATCCAGATTTCGACTCATTTGAGAGAGAGTTGTGCCGATGTATTTGTCTCCGTCGAGGTCAATCAGAAGAAATCAGCGACCGCTGCCTGCCTGCTTGAATTCAGCAAAAATTTACGGAGTGCACCACAGTCCGGAACTGAAATAGAAAAAGCATTTAATTTGGTACTGTAATTAAAAACATTAATTCTTGCTACCAGCGTCCGCTTCCTAGGCAACGTCACACCGGTCCCGAGGGTGTCGGTGGCTGAGCAAACAAAAAGTCGAGTTTCCCGAAGGAAACAAGAGTGACCGAGTGAATCACCGGATGCGTAAAAGCTCGAATTTTCTTGTTGTTTCGTTCTTTGCGCTTCCTTTGTTCTCCGCAATGAAGCCGCTTCCCGCACTTCCCGGGAGCCCCGAAACCACGCTGCCCCACGGGAATCGCGCCGTCAACTTCGATTCTCGCGAGGACGCCTTCAGCTGCCGCAAGCTCGGCTTCGAAATCGCACTTTCGCTCATTTTCGTCGTTCTGCTCTGTTCGGTCTTTTCGCTTTGGCTTTTTGTCGCTTTTCCGAACGCTCGGAGACAATAAAGAGAGAAAATGATGCGGTTGTGCGGCGATTCGCCGGCCGAAGCCTCCGACGACCCTCGAACTCGAGGAGGTTCGCAGAGAGAAACGGAGAGCGGAGAAAAAACATTGTTGCGCGGCGCTAATTACTCATCGAAAGGTAAACACTCGGCGCTCGACCGCCGCCGTCCGGTCAGCAGTCGGGGCAGAAATGGGCGCCGAAAACCGGTTGTCTTCTGGCGATTCCCACGCCTTCGACTATAAGACCGCGGCCCCTCGCCACGCCATGCATTCCTCCGCTCAGCAATTTCCAACCAAAGTTGGAATACGTGGCAGATCTATAAACTTGTTTGCGTATCAACTTGTTTTCTAAAGTCTGTTCTGCTGCAAAGCGATCAAGACTTTGTGACAGTCACAAAATTAGTTTCCCGAATATGACAGTATGACTGTGCGCCGCTAACGCGCTTTCAATTTTGCTCAGAGCAATGCCGTGTCGTTCCCACACGTTTCGCTGCACTGAATCACCCCGAATTCAATGCCGACGGCGCGAATGCGCTGAATGGCGACGACAAAATGCTAATTGTGTCTAGACCTTTGCACAACCGTCGTACATGCATGGTAACGAGGTGATCTTGACAAAATCCCTTCTCAATCCAAAACCTGTTGCGCGACTTCGAATTGAACAATAATAATAATCAAATTAAGTCCGACTACAAAACCATAAACCTCAAATTCAATATTACGAAACACAAAAGTAATCAGATTCCAAGTCTTTATCCTTTATTTACAGTTTAGATTTCCTCCTTAACGGGGAATCTCTATCTTCTCTGCGACCATTTCAAGGAGTTCGTCCGTCTTCTTCCGCCAATTAGCGACGTCCTTCGACATGTGCACCCACAGTTCGCCATAACGAGGTTCTGCGACGTGGCATCGTCGTTTGACATCAGCCTGCTCGTCCTTACTTCCATGGACAAGTTCGAACTTGTAGAAATGAGCCCACGCGTCCCCAAACAAAGGGTCCAGCGTGACCGTTTGTTGGAACCACTTTCTCGTTTTTGAGATTTTTCTGTGCGCCCACATCAGCTTTGCACCTGCAAGATGGACTTGAGGGTCGTGATCGCACTTCTTGGATGCATCAATGAACTTGGAACGACGGCCATGGTGCTCCTCCATAAAGATGGCCTTCGCCCACAGAATACCTAAATTTCAAACTCCACTTGTTTGCACTGATAAATAAAACAATTACCTGACCGATCACATTCTTGGAGGGCGCGTGACATTCGCTCACACGCGAGCTCCTTATTTCCTGAGCGCAATTCGATGTTCACTGATTCCAACCAAAGCAATTCGTTTTTCGGATTCTTCATCCTTGCTCGTTCTAAGTGCGATCGCGCTTGGATAACACGATTGCGCTTTTCTTCCAATCGGGACAAAAGAATCCACAGAGGGATCGAATTCGAGCATTGCTTGATCTAAAAAGTAAAGAAAAAGATCAAATGACCGATTATTGTGAACTTACGCCATCATTGAATGCCTTATATGCATCATCATACCGCTCAATCTGCGATAAAATTTGTCCATTCATCATGTGAAGTTTCGCAAAAGTAGGGTAGAGCACTAGACCTTCCGCAATGAGCTTCAGAGCATCGTCGAAGTGGCTCAAACACCACTCAAGCCACACGGACTTCATCCAAATTCTAGGTGCAGCGACCTTTCGGGCCTCTGTGAGCAGTTGTTTTGCGCTTTCATACTGGTTGTTCTCCGTTTGGAGCTTTACAGCTGCCAACCAGATATCCTCCGAGTTGGGATTGAGCTGGAATGCCCTTTTCAGAACATTCTGCGCGTCAGCAATCTGTAAAAAAATATTTGGGGGTTGTAAATAATTAAACGCTTTTACCTTATCCTGCTGCCACTTGGATTTTGCAAGGCGCAGCCAGAATTCTTCGGTATTTGGGCAACTGGATGTTGCGTTTTCAAGCAAAGCGTCGTAGTTCTCCACATTGCCATGAGTCTTCTCAAACTGCACCGCTTCTTGCCAGACGCTCTTCTTTGTCTGGAAGACGCCCAGTGAGTGAGCATAGACGGCTCGGGCGCACGCATAGGCTCCTTCCTTGGTGAAGGATTGGGCATCCTCCATCCACGTATGTTTGCGATCTTCCTCTTCAACTCCAATACCCAGAACGTTGTTTCTGAATTTGAAAAAATATAACTGACGAATTATATCATTTCAAACTCACATGATAGCTTGACATGTCACGACATGTCCACTTTTCTCAGCATCAATTCCATCCCGCAGCCACTGGTCACGATTGATTTCGACCACATTCGCTTTAAGTGATTTGATCGCGCGGTCAATTATGACCATAACACGGTCGGTATTTCCTTGGCTTTCCTCAAGCCTGGCAGCGCTAATCCAAATGTGTCGATCGGTAGGAATGTGTTCTCGGGCCTTGTTCAAGACCTTCCTTGCGTTCTCGTACGTTTCGAGGCGTGCCAGTGCCAACCACAGCTCTGTACTAGCGCTGCAGCATTCCACAGCACGAGTGAGCAATTCACGTGCATCATCAGCGTCCTCCAACTCTACAGCCGCTTTCCACAACTTGACCGAAGTCGGGATTTGTTCCAGCGCCTTGCGCAGAACCTTCTTCTTTGCTCTTCTTTCCGTTTCCAAATCGGCGGCTTTAATCCAAATGTTAACGCTTTGCGGAAGCTTGCTCACTGCCGTTGCAATGATCGACTTCGCAACCTCTGGCGGATGCAGTCGAACGGCCTCAAGCCACAAGTCTGCACTCTTCGGGTTTTTTCCGCATCCTTCCATGATGAGGTTTCGCGCCACTTGGAATTTGCCGACTGCTTCTTCCAATCGAGCTGACGCGATCCAAGCAGGTGGATGATCTGGATTGGTTTCACGGACCGACTTCATTAGGAGGCGTCCCTTCTTTATGTCGCTGATGTCACCTCCTTGTTGAGGTACAACCGAACTCATCTGGGTTAGATAACCCTTGGGATCAACGACCGTCTGACCGCTTACGGAATCAGAAACTTGATTCAAACGGAAGCTCATGATCTGCTGCTGCACTTGGCTGATCTTCGTTAAATCCAGGTTTGTTGATGTTGAAGCTCCTTGAGTTTGGAAGCCAGGAATCGACGACGTGATTCCACCTAGTGTCGACTGGAGTCCCCCGTTCATCGATGTTGCCATACCCGATTGGACACCGTGATCCATCGTTGTATTCATTGCTCCATAACCCATAGCAGATGCGATGAGGGAATCAGGCACTGGTGTAAATCTAAAATAACAAATTAAATTACCTATAAACAACACACCTGAAGCTTACTTATCGGCTCGAGCGTTTCGCTTTGATTTATTTCTAGCGTCGCCAACTTCGGGGATCGCAGCCCACTCGGCCTCCGTTACATCCGACAAACCGCGCTTCAAGTCACTGAATTGTTGCTGAATCTTCGGTCGTTCCTTACGATAGAGTTCGACGGCGTCCTTGTACTTCCTTTCTCGGTAATCGCGTCTTCTTTCGTCCAGACGTTCCTCTAAGGAGTTGTAAATTTCGTCGGCCTCTTTATCGTCGTCGTCGTACGGATCTTTTGCAAAGAGACTTCCTCCATAACCTTCAAACTGAAAAATTAGAATTGATGGAAAGTCGGCAGTTACACCCATTACCTCATCGTAGTTGGCGTCGTTGAGATCCTCCTGGTCGTCATCATCTCGGGCCCTCTTTGCTGCCGGAGCTGCCATGGCGTTCTCGGCCATTTGGTCCTCCATTAAACTTGGACCGATGTCCGAACGAGTGGTGAAGCCTGTGGCACCACGACCAATTCCTGCCACATATCCGGCGGGCGCCGGCATGCCCATGAAGTTTTTCTTCCGCTTGTTCACGAGAGAACCAGGAATGACGTGAGCCATGATTCTGAAAACAATTCAGTTTGGACAGGGAGTGGAACATGGGTACAAAAAACGCAAATCCAGTCAACATCAATACGATAACTACAATAGGGCAATAATATAATAATAAATAAACCTCGCTTCATCGAAAGCGTCGCATTCACTGCACATTTCCAAATTTCCGCCGCTCGTTCGTTTTTCGAATTTATACGGTTGAATCCACAGGGAAAGCGGAACAGGACGCAATGCGAACGTCAAAGGTGTGTTTTCACATTAGTGGCATATCGCGGAGATCAGAAATGGAGACCAGAATGGAGGAACAAAATGGAACTTCGATGTTGTTTGCAAGCTTTTTTTGGTCGCGGTTTTCTTGCAGAGCGCCAATCGAGCTTGCAACGTCACACCGGTCCCGAGGGTGTTGGTGGCTGAGCAAACAAAAAGTCGAGTTTCCCGAAGGAAACAAGAGTGACCGAGTGAATCACCGGACGCGTAAAAGCTCGAATTTTCTTGTTGTTTCGTTCTTTGCGCTTCCTTTGTTCTCCGCAATGAAGCCGCTTCCCGCACTTCCCGGGAGCCCCGAAACCACGCTGCCCCACGGGAATCGCGCCGTCAACTTCGATTCTCGCGAGGACGCCTTCAGCTGCCGCAAGCTCGGCTTCGAAATCGCACTTTCGCTCATTTTCGTCGTTCTGCTCTGTTCGGTCTTTTCGCTTTGGCTTTTTGTCGCTTTTCCGAACGCTCGGAGACAATAAAGAGAGAAAATGATGCGGTTGTGCGGCGATTCGCCGGCCGAAGCCTCCGACGACCCTCGAACTCGAGGAGGTTCGCAGAGAGAAACGGAGAGCGGAGAAAAAACATTGTTGCGCGGCGCTAATTACTCATCGAAAGGTAAACACTCGGCGCTCGACCGCCGCCGTCCGGTCAGCAGTCGGGGCAGAAATGGGCGCCGAAAACCGGTTGTCTTCTGGCGATTCCCACGCCTTCGACTATAAGACCGCGGCCCCTCGCCACGCCATGCATTCCTCCGCTCAGCAACATGAGTTCGTCGTCAATCGTCTTTGTTCTCGTCGTTTCTTTTGGTATGTTTTGTAAATCATTTCCATTCTTTGACGAATAACACGTTTGCCATCATATGCTGGTTTACTGAAATCGTCTGCGAACACAACAAAATATTGTGCTCAGGCCTATCATTTAACGATCACAGAGTATCATATATTTGGCTTCAGTTGTGTCATCAACGCACGCGCAGGGGTCGAACCAACAACCCTCCGCTCTTTAGTGTAGCGCGTTGCCGCTGAACTACACGCGCACTTATGTGACTGATTCTTGTTTAGCGTTATGTACCGTTGCCTCGCCCAGATCGAAGGTGAACATCGCTCCAACGTTCCCGGCATTCGAAACTCGGTATCCTCCATGTTGCGGCGATAGCATAACAGCGACGGCTTGCAAACGTCTCCGAACTCACAACCCGGGCTACTTCCAACGCCGCTGTGACACCGAACCGGACTTCTCGCTGATTCAGTGCTGCGCCACGTGCGGAATCGAATCTGCTCCACAGCGCCACAGCGTTTTCTTCGCAGAAGTACGTTTGTGTCGAATTTTGGCGCTAATTTCAGTTGTTAAGGGCACGAAATCGAATCACTGCTACGACCGCCACAGCGGCGCCTTCTGCGAGCGTTTCGCGATGAAGAAGGGAATCTGGTCGCGAGGTAAATTTCTGCGAAACGTTCTTCGGCGATTCAGAAATCCGTTTCAGGCGAATGGTCGTGCAGCGGTGAACGAGCGACACTCGCGTTCCGCCTCTGCAGAAAAACATGCGGCTATTGCAAACGCGATCTTTACTCCGGTGATCGAGACGGCGGTGAATGGCGCCCCACGCCGTGCGGTCAGATTCCCGACTACGCCCCTCAGAAGGAGAACTGATCTGCGATTTTTGTTTGATCTGTAAATAACTGTTGATCGCTTTTAATTTATCGATTAAGTAAATCGAATGATCGTATTTTAATGAAGATAAGCGAGATCGGGTTCCTCTACGAGAGCCTTCGGCTGTGGACAGAATCGCGGCTCTCTCCTCTGCAAGTAGAGGCGCTTATTACAGAATCCGCATGTTTTGCGGCAAATCCGAAACGCCAGCGGCGCGCTAGATCCCGAACACCCCTGATTGTTCTCGTCGTTCGTCCACGGCTCCAACTGAAACGGAAAGCTGGCTCTTCTGAGCAATTCTGATCTGACTCACGCGGTAGAGGAAGCGAAGACAAAAATCGCGATCGTGCCGATCGAAGCAATGACGACTACGTGAACCCGCCGCGAAAGCCGCCGCGCCCATTTTCTGAACTAACAGTTGAGGGCACCCGTCATCCACACTCACCGCCACGTCGTTCCCACACGTCACGCAGCACTGAATCATCCCAAATTCAACATCGACGGCGCATTTTCGCTGAAACGCCTCAGGCCGACGACGCCGAATTTCTCCGCACGTGGCGTTTCCGATCGAGTCAATGCAGCATGGCATCGTTATAGATCTGTACGATTCCGCGGATATCACTCCTGAAGAAGCAGTTCGACGTAGGAAACGCACGCTACCAAAGATCATGTGAACAGCGCAGACAGATAAACAAAACTCACCGCAGAAAATAGACGCAGACGAGACTAAAAACAGAAATAGTTTCATGAGCGAGCGCTGTTTTCGCGATTCGGGACCCTTTAAGACTCCTTTTGCTTTGACATCAGCTGTCAACTGGCGCAATTTGGCCTTTGTCTCCCCACGGGCTGGTTTCTCCTTCATCCATTCGACGCTTTCAGGTGCAACGGGCGCATGAGGCGTTTGTGTCTACATGCGTATTTGCGAAATCGAGTGAAAATGCGGCAAAGTGCAATCTGAGGGGAGCATGTCGTTCTCCGTTTGTAGCTTGCAATTCGTGCTCTCATTCCTTTTATCGATTTCAGGTCATTCTATGACCGTTTGTGCACCGAATCTTATCAATTTCGCAAGTCGCGCTGCTTTCGAGAACTCGAGAAGCAACGGAGACATCTGATCAGTGATTAACGCGGGCTGCGTGAGTCGTCTTCTTTATCTTATCTCTCTCGCGCACATAAAAAACATCGCACTCGCTCCCACTCCTGCGCTCCCTCCCCTTAGCCATTCGTTTGCCCAAGAACGCGTCGTCCAATGTTTCCTCTGCGAGTTCTGAACCTGCGCTTTCCACCGGACCTTGCGTGATAAGACCCGCACAGATCCGGAGGCGTCCGCTTGCGTTGTGTGAGGAGGAGGCGGTACTGATTATGCAAAGTCTGATGGCGCGTGAGAGATGTTTTTCTGTTTTTATCGCTCGACGATGTTGCTTTCCGATCGACCGTGACGATTACTGTTTTCAGAAGTATCCCAGCAGTCAGTCACCTAGCACTGCTGCATTATGACTTCAATCGTCTCCCCTTCGTTGTCTTCGACGGTCATCGATAAGAAAACGAAGATCGAATCCACTGAATTTACCGTCGACTTCGTCCTGGAACACGTGCGGAACGTTTCCGGGAACGTAAAACTCATTCCAGAGAATCTTTACGGAATTAGCGTCGTCGATATCACCGGCGGTTCCGCCTTTTTCGCCAAAGTGCTGAAGGTCTCGTTCGATTGGAACGACTCGCTCATTGAACCGAAAAGCGTCGTTCTGAAGGTGAGTGTGACGGAGCCCCGTTTCCGTTAATCTTCTCCTAGATTCCGATCGGAATGCCGAACGATTTGTTTGGTCCCAAAGGATTTCCCGAGTTCATGGAAGTTCTAGTAAGCTCGAGTGCTGCGCGCCCCTAACAACCGCTATTTTGCTCTTTTAACCCCTTCACATGCGCTTTTTAACTGACAAACATCGATTTCTTCTTCTAATCACTCACTTCTTCAGGTGCCGAACATTGCGATCACCGCTTCGGACACGATCCTCGAGGAGAGTAGTGTAAAATCAGCCGACAAGGATCAGAATTACTTGGAAACCGCGCACACTGTAAGATCATCTGTCGTAAACGCGCGCAAAACCACTCGTTGCAGAGAGAAGTGCAGTTCTACGCTTGTTTTGCAAATCACGACAACGATCTCCACTTGCCGACCTTCTACTACGGCTATGAGTACTCGCGGAACCACCAGAACGGAGTTCTGGTCATGGAGGACCTCAGTCGAGCCGGCAGCACCCTCAACATCCTTCCGGGACTCAACAACGCGCAAATCGAGAATCTTATCGATGAACTGGCGCGACTGGCGGCATTCTCGTGGAAAGATCGCTCGTGGGTGTCGCCGATGCTCACGGACCCCGACCGGGAGGAGTTCATCGATATGATGCGCGAAATGTCGCTAGAACTGAAGAAGGTAAGGAGAAACGAAGGGCTCTGTACTCAGGAGTGAGCTTTGCAGAGCGACGAGCGCTTCGATGGACTTCTTGATCGCCTCGCGCCTCTCTACAAGATGAAATACATCGACCAATGCAACTACAAAGAAGACAAATACGGTAATTGCATGCCGTCGACGTGGTGAACACTTATGACTTCAGGATTTCCATCGGCACTCGTGCATGGCGACCTTTGGGCTCCAAACATCATCTGGAACGTTGACGAGAACCGAAAAGTGAAAAACGAGTTGAACGCGATCATCGACTGGCAAGCGGTGCATGCAGGTGAGAGCCTCAGAGAGCGCCCCTCACGCGTAATCCATCGTTCTAGGCAATCCGTTGGAGGATTTCGGTCGTTTGCTCTCGTTGAACACGACTTCCAAGTACCGCAGAGAAAACCACGATCGGCTGCTCGGTTTTTATCTCTCAAAACTGCGCGAATATTGCGAGGGAGAATGTCCGATCAACGAGCAGAACATCCACTTCCTCTACAAGATGGCGCTTCCCTACGTGATGATGTTCCTCGGCTTCGGCGCTCCGATGTACTGCAACATGCCCTCTGTGGTCAGACACGACGATCCCGAGCACAAAGCCGCAGATACCGCTGAGCTCCTCGATCGCGTCTTCTGCTTCTTTGAGGAAGTCGCCGAGGCCTACGACTTGTAACGACTTTGTGCACGTTTTATTATTAACTCGAACCAGTTTTTACATATAAATCACTTAATTGACGTTGTCTTGACCCTCAGAATTCACGGCGGCAGCAGATCTTCGCCTTCGAATTTTTCGGCACGATGCAGCGATCGGAGACCTCAAAGCAGTTACCGGTGGCGCAGTCCTCTCCGGTCTCCACGAATCCCTTCGGACAGCGATTGACTCCACGGCAGCAAACCTTCGAGTTAGGGTCGCACATCGATCCCCGCGCGCAGTCGGACGACCGAGAGCACTGCAGAAGCTTTCCGAAGCGGTCGACCGAAGGTTCCGCCTTCAAACCGACGTTGCAGAGGAGTCCTGCAACCAAGTGCGATAAAAAGAGGAAAAAGGAGCGCAGAACGCACGCTTGCAAAGTCCGTCGCTGTGATGGTATCCCTTCGGACACTGGCACACGCCCTTCACACACTCCATGTCCTCCGAGATGCCGATGTCTGCGCGATTACGGTAGCCATTGTTCTTTCCAACGCACTGCTCTGGCACCTGAATGGAAAATGAGGTCGCGAGAGTACGGTAAATGCGCTTACGAAGCAGCTGTCACCGTGGTAGGCAATCGGATAGCATTGTCCATCGATGTACACGTCCTCCAAACTCACACACGGTTTCGGACAGCAGATCTGGAGACGAGACATGCAATCAGAACACCTCACAAAGAATACAGTACCTCCTTGTCAGTTGCGACTCTATCGCTGTGGCAGAAGTGAGTGGAGGGACACGCGTGGCAGCCGTAGTCTGGATGAGAGCTCGATTCGTGAGCATTTCCGACTGGACAAGTTGGGTTGTTCGGCGTGGGAATGGGGCAGCAGAAACCCTAAAACGATAAGAATAATATTAATATTAAATTTTTAATAGGAATTCGAGTTTTGTGTTGTGAAATATATACCTGGTAGAGATTAGGCCTCGTAGGGATGTCAAATAGAGGAATGCAGTAGTGATTTGAAGGGCATGTGACGGCGGCGTCGCTCATCGCCTCGGCGCTTCTCTTCTGAATCGTCGATTGCTCGTCGACAGCAACTTCGGTGGAGTTGTCGAGAAGACTCAAATCGGCGAACATCACGCGGTGCGGATTGCTCGTCTGACACATCTGCAGCTGGCCGTTGCTCATGAAGGGTTGTCCGTTGCTGACGCACTTGTAAGCTGAAGATAGCGCATCTACAAGCTGAACTCGCCTGCACTCTTACCGATAGGCTTGCACCCGCCTTGTCCATCTCGCTGGAATCCCATTTTGCAGCGACATCCGCCTGTTGTGCACTCGGAATAAGCGGCGGAGCACTCGAGGTCCGATTTGCACTTCTCCTTCAGACGTCTTCGCGTTCGTTTGCACGTTTTTCCATCAACGTCGACGCTGTAGCCGATTTCCTTCGGGCACTCGCAGCCGCAGATACTCGGCCGGAGGCAAACACAGGCGGCACCGCCAGCGCATCCTTGCCCCACTTGGCACGGCTGGCCGACGTAGGGCTTTCCGTCAGACGACGGACCCGCTTCTGGAAGTTTCGATGACCAAGATGAGCGAGAACGTGACTCACCCGACTCAGCGGTGCAGCAGAAGCCGCTGCGATGTTCGCACTTCGCGTCGTTGGGACAATTCGCGACCGGGGCGTTTCGCATTCTGCAGATGACCGCTTTCTTCGTTTGAGGGTTCAGCAGAGGCTTCGACGGGAACGCGCAGGTTCGCAGCTCTGAAATTTTTCACTGAAATCGGGTTACTGTAGGGGAAAGCTCACTTGTGCAGCAAATTCCGTAGAGAGGATTGCAGATTCCAGAGCCCACGCACTGTTTGTGCAAGTTGCACGTTTCGTACTCTCGTCCGGCCAACGCAAAAATTGGTTTTCCTCCGCCGGGACAGTAGTCATCTGAAAAGGAGACTATGAAAGGCGAATTCCGAGGGAGATGCGCGTGCATAAGTCGGGAGAATTCTTCGATTTCGGCCTCTCGATGACGAACGGAAAACACGCTTCGCGGTAGTTGCCGTCGACGTTTCCGAAATGACAAAGTTCTCCCTGTAAATACCGTAATCATCCGGCGAAGTCAGTTGACTGTCGTACCATTCCGCACTCCTCGGTCGAAGTACACGAAGCGAGACGACATTGATTCTGGTAGCAGAAGCGTCCGGCGATGCACTGGAACGAGTATGTGCACGACGCCTGCTGCGAGAGCGCGGGTCCTACAGTAGACTACAGTAATCCAGAAGCTGAAACATCACTCACCAACAAGCGAGAGGAGGCAGAGGAGACGCCACATGACTTCAAAGGTCGATTCGATGCGAATGGCAACTATGAACGCACGGCGGTCACCAACCGACTGACCATTTCGGGCGTTTATTCAGTGACGCAGCTGCGGGGACAAAGCTGCGTTTACTCACTTGCACAACAGCGCATGTAGGCAAAGGACAACGATACGATAGAGCTTTATTAGCATACTGTATGACAGATTCAATTACCCGCTGAAGCGCCACTCGTGGTTTCAGATTTCACCCGCTTCTGTGAACATGATCGACACAATCTTCTCTTGCGATTTTTGGCGCCAAAAGACAAATGCTTCTGACAGAGGTCGCACTTCGCCCGCGATTTCACGTGCTCCTGCAGATGCAACGCCAGACTTCGCGCTCCGCTGCACCGCTTCAAGCAGATGTAGCACACGGGTCTTCTCAAGTGGATATTCTTGCGTCCTCGCTTCGAAAAAAGAGGATTGGATCGATAGTAGGCGCTGTGTTCAATGGCATCAGAATGTTCAACGGCAAAGTAGGCGCCGTCGTGTGCAGTTACCGAAGTTTCTCCATTCGAATTCGCCGTGGTGAAGACAACCTGGTGCGCACTGTCAGTTTCAACGACGTATGCGACTTCCTGATCCGATGTCGTTATCACATCTGAAGAATCACATCTTGTAGTTGCCGAAGACATCCTCTCCACAAACCGTTAATGACTTCCTCTTCCCATACGTGGTGTTCATTGAAATGGTCCACTTCGCCATCTGCGTTGTGTGTGATCGCTGCAAAAAGGAAGCACAGAGACTATATTATAGGCGGAAGTACTACTGTAAATGGGATTGTGAGATGACGATGAAGTTTCCAGCGGCGCGTGTTCGACTTCTTCATGAGCGATGGTCAGCGGGTTGCATCCGAAATGGTGGCCGGAGAACGGATCGCCCTTGCTTAGCAGCATGGCTTTCGCGTGCGGCTCAGGAGCAGTGAGATGGATCGTCCGCACAATGTCCTTCTGGCGAGCTTGAAGAGAGAAGAGTAAGTGAAGATCACACCAGAAAGTCCACTAACTGTCCGCTTTCGCCTTTCTGCACTGCAGACACGAGTAAAATCCGGTTCCATCGTTCGATTTTCGGTTCAGAGAGAACTCGTAGAACTGATCGGGATTTGTAGGAATCGGCAAAATCGCAACTGGATGCGTTTGCTTCCCCTGAAACAGCACCTATTCAGGCATACTTGTGGCAGTGGCGCACCTTCACTTTATAGTGAGAATCTCTGAAGAAAATCTGAATTCCTGGAGGCGGAGGTCTGTTCTTCCGCTTCAAACCCTTTGGATCGTTCTGGCTTCTGATTGGCCCTGGCGGTCGGTCATTGGATGCAGGAGAACTGTAGCCAGATTGCCAGGGATAAACAAAGTCGCCATGAAAACTCCTCTCTAACACGAACGAAGGCCGCGCGTTAGGCGCCCAGAAGATTTTCTCTCCGTAGCAAATGAATTGATCAGGTTCGAAGTGCCACGAACAAATGAAAGCGCTGGCGCCTTCTGCGGTCTCAAGAGGAAGCTCGAAGAATTGGCACCAACTCTTGCGCACTTCTGGGTCGCGCGGCCATCGGAACAAGCGAATCGATGTCGATGGAGCTTTGTGACACACAATACAACAGGAACGGACGTGTTGGTCTGTAGAAAACCTTTCAAAACCGAGCAAAAACAGAAAGAAGCGAAACCTGTCATGAGAGTAGTCGGTCTCCCGGAGCATTCGGAGGTCTCCAACACGACGTGCTGTTCCCTTCCCTGGAAGATCGGCTGCCCGTCGATCTCATCGATTATCGCCTCGAACTGAAAACTGCTGAATCGTCTTCAGAACCCCGGAAACTCACGCCCTGTCCGTCGTCGTCATGATCTATCACTCCGTGCACCGATTCCTCAAGCAACACGTACTCCTCGCCGTCATTCGCTACAATTATCGAGTCGCTTGCTGCTGGAACCGCCTTTCTGTGCCCTCTAGGCATTTCACCCTTACCGTACCACGCAACTTCTGAATATGGATCTGGAAGAAGACGCATTCACGACTATAGAAATCTATGAACGTACGAGGATTACCAAAGATCGTGCACAGCCCGCACGAGGAAGGCATCGCATTTCGAGACCGCGCATTTTCAACACTTCTGATGCAATGCTGTCGCTTCGTGGAAACGCCGATTTCTGACAGCAAACAGCTTGCTGCTTGTTTATACTGCATTTTGTGTGATTTGCTGATTCCGTGCAGTGTTTTCTCGCAATTTCGTTTTCGATTTGTCACTGTATACGACACTTTTTAATGGAAAAATTTAGAATGCAAGACGCCTCAGAAAATGATGCTCCTGAAATAAGTCGCGAAGATGTTGAAGCCGCCAGAAAGGCTAAAAAAGCGGAGGCAAAAGCAAAAAAAGGTATTCTTATAGGAATCGTACGTAAAGGTGCATTTTCTATTTCAGCTGCTGCAACTGCTGCGAAAAAGGATGCGCAGAAACAGAAAGCAACTTCGAAACCTGACGGCGGCAAAGAATCGTCAAAACCACAACCCCAGCAACAGAAGCCACAGCAGCAGTCCTCTCTGAAAAAAGAAGAGCCATCGTGTGGACCTAAACAAGTGTGTTTTGGTGAGTTTTTAAAATTGTTTTTTACTCATTTATACTAGTTGGTTCAGATTTACCACTGTCCGATGCCGAAGATGGACCAGTAACATCTACAGCAAAGTCATCCGCTATCCTTGAAGTCAGCACTGTTAACGTTCATCCGGCTTTCCTAAAGTTTGCGGCCGCTTGTGAGGCTAGGAAACTCGTTGGGGTCGACGCGATTTGCGTGCAATTTATGCAGGCGTTCATGGAGGTTAGGATTTGAGATTAACTAGTCGTGTAATCTGAGAAATTTCAGTTTATCTCGAACTATGAACAAAATCCTGATCGTAAAGTGTCTGACGATCTCAATCAAGCAATCCGTCCCCAGCTGAGCTTTTTATCTGAAAACGGGTCGCATCCTTTTCCACTTGCCCTTGGAAATTTAATACGACAGCTTAAGAAGGAGATCAATAATTTGCCCGACGACATTAACGAGGGTGATGTAAGTTGGTTGATTCTCTATTTCTGAGCAAAACGCGGATTGCGCTTCAGGCTAAGAAGAAAGTTATTTCGTGGTTAACTACATTTCATTACGAAAACTTCGAAGTCGCTGATAAAGCGATTTCTGAGTTCACAATGCAAAAGATCAGCTCTCGACGTCGCTTGCTTACTTACTCCTGGTGCCCATTGGTGGAACGGATTATCGTTGATGCTGCGAAGAAGTTTGATGATCTTGAAGTGGTTATCGTTGATTCACCAGCGGATAGAACCGCAAAGAAGATGCTCAAGAATTTGTCCGAGCACAACATTCGCATTCGATATGGACTTCTTGATGCAATAGGATATGTTATCAAAGAGGTGTGTTTAGTATTTATGGACAATTTTGACAAATGGATGAATCATGTTACAGTGCGATGTTGTTCTTCTGGGCTGTACGGCGATCTTAAGTAATGGGCATGCCGTTTCTCCTCGTGGTAGCAGCCTGGTTGCACTAACAGCCCAGGCTTTCAACATACCTGTTTTAATCGCTGCTAAAACTTACAAGTTTGTTGACAAGGTAAGAGTATTCATATGGCTTTTCGATGACATCACGTTGCAGGTTCAAACATTTGATAAAAGCGTTCGTGAACAAACGGCGTTGATGGGTGAGAAGTATGAAACTGTTCCCGACGATCTGATCACAGCTCTGGTGACTGACCTGCGTATCTTGCCTGCGTCATCGGCTCCCGCTGTGCTTCGAGCCAAACAACTTGCCATCGTTTAACTCATTTATCGCTGCTAACTGGATTCTTTCGGGTAGTTTATTTTCTGACCCCTTCTTTCGATAGAAATTGATTGTTGTTTTCACTGACCAATGTGTGACTTGTCCCATTTCGATGTAATAACAAAGATGTTATGTATGAATATATTTATTAACACCTCTAGGGCACTTTGGGAAAAGCGTGGAAGCATCGTACTGATATATCAATGTCCATTATGATTGTTAGGTTCGGAAGAACCGATGAGGAATACTTTTCGGTTGAGCAAAGGGAATCTGAACTACCCGCGTATAGTTCCGTAGTAAAAGAATTCGTACAAAAGCATTTGGTGAGGGATGGGAAAGGGACAGACTAGAATACAGTAACCAGAAGGAGATCACAGAGAGTTTTTGCGCGAGTCGACAGCTGCTTGGTCGCCACCGCGTTCGCTGTGCCAACTCATCTTCTTGTTGGTTTGCAGCGTCGACGCGCGAAGATCATCGGAGTCAATCTCAAAGCTTAGGTTGTCGGCAGATGAGTTCGTCGCTGTCCACCCGGAGAGCGGAACTTCGAGGTGCGCATTGCGAGCGATGGCGGTGACAAAAGGCGGGGAAGGCGAGCGAGCGAGGAGAACGGAGCGATCGGAATCGATGGAGTTCTGCATGAAGCGGAATCTGCTCTGCTTCACACTTGCGTCGCGCGCCGGGGAAGACTCTTCGCTCGCGGAGATGACGACGTGAGGATCATCGCCTGACTCTGCGCGCGCGCCTTCCGATCTGACGAAAGCGCCACAGACACCGTGTGCAGGATCCTCCGCTTCGGTAGCGGCGACAAACGCGGAGTCGAGTGGAGCACACAACAGAGGAGCGACGACGTCGTCTGCTCGCCCGCCGATTCGTCCATCGACGTTAGACGCGCACTGAAACAATCCCCATTAGGCGGCGCAATGGCAGCGGTGCACCACTCGTGCAGACAAACGTTAGAAAACGACGAAGCGACGAGATTCCCTGAGCTGAGTTTCGGTTGACCGGATTTTGCTCCCCTTCGCACGATTACGGTACTATCGAGGGGAGGGAAACAACGCGACATTTCGAACCTCAAATTTCCGAGGAAACGAAATCATCGCGGTTCGCTTCTTCATGAATATTTAGAGGGAAATTGATGTTTGAAGACTTTTTTTGGATGAAAACGGAAATCGACAGAAAGAGAAAAGGTCCTCCACCGGAAGAAAACCCGAAATAAAGCGAGATCTGCTCGTCTTCGATTAGTTCGGCCGTTCATGCACCGAGTCACTCCATTCCTCAAGCACATGCAACACACGCTACCGTATCGGCAGCCAACAAAGAGACAGAGAGGGGGAAAGGTTAACGGGGATTTGCGGATTGATCACTCGATTACACGGTCACTCAGCACTCCAGCGGAACTCTCAGTCGCCTCGCTCACCTCTAAGGCACCGTACTTCGGAGTCGTCGCGTCGCCATTCGCCTTTGTGGAGGTGAGGAGTTGCGGATTCCGCGAAGAGCCGCCGGGATTCGAGAAGAGATGCCCGCGGTCCATCTGACACCGCAGACACTCCGGCATCAGCTCTATGAACGCGGCGCGAAGTTGCGGGTTCAGCAGGGCGTAGAGGAGCGGATTCCAGACTGTGGAGGTCATCGCGATGCAGTGCGTCGCAATCCCGAAGAGATATTCCTGCGATTTGACCCAATCGGGGAGGTATTCGTAGTCGCGGAGCACGTTGAACGCGACACTCCACACCCAACTGAAAGGATTACTGTAGCATCAGTGTCGCGCGCGTGGCAATCCGCTTGCCTCAGTGAGAACGCGACGACCATGCCGATCAGCATGCGGTTCGTTCGCTGTCGGCGCTTCAACGCGGCTCTCTGCTGATCGGTGATCGTCATCTGCCACTCGTAGTCGTTCCGCTTGCGCTTCAGCAGAAGACTTTGGTCGAGGCGCAGCGATATCGCCGTATAGGAGATGCAAATGATCATCAGAGGTACAATGAACTGCACGAAGACCATAACGGTGCCGTAGGCCCTCCGACTGCCGTGGTCGTCCCCCCAGTCCTCAACGCAGAATTTCCCGCAAAAGTAGCCGAAGGGCTTCAGCGTCTGCTTCACCATGATCGGCATGCTGAGGCAAGCGGCGAGTACGCAGATCATCTAAAAGGGTACTGTAACGGAGGCGGGCTGTCGCAGATGACTCACGAAGATGATGAGCAACGCCTGTACTTTCGAGAGCGGTTTCTTCATCGGATAGCGAATCAACATGAATCTGTCGATGGAGATCGCGGTTAGCGTGAAGGTAGAGAAGCAGAGGGAAATGCCCTGAAACAAGCGTTACTTGGGGTTACGGTAGCGGCTGACTTACAGCGATGAATGGAGCGAAGGAGCAGAGCATCGAGCCGAAGATCCACACCTTCTTGAAGGCGGTGATCGGAGTGATCGTCGCTGAGGTGCAACTGACGACGACGTCGGAGCAGCTCAGCGAGAGAATGAAGAGATTCGGGACGCTCTGCAGGGATCTAAAACGATTCACAATTGCACTCTCGGCGCTCTTTTCTCGCATTCGCCGGACGTTTTCTGCCGCAGCCGATCAATCATGAAAAGTTCACCTTTTCCTTAATTTATTATTGTTTGTGTGCCGTGGCAGTCATCAAATTTCCCTCAAAACCAATCGCAAGTATTGAATAACACGTGCACGCGACGCGCCAACGCCGCGAATCCAATCTATCTATAAATAGTGCTTTCTTGCGCATCCTACGCGCACTTGCCCTCCCCTCCAGATGTCCCCAATTAAGCGTTGCAGATGTCGCCGGAACACTCCTTCTGAAGCGCCAGAAAACGAAGATTCCTGCAAGAAGCCTCGAGAAGATGTCCCTTCGCCTGCAATCGCGGCGCATCTTCGCAAATGGACGCGCGAAATGTGGATTTGAGGAATTAAAGTGGCAATTAAGGTCCCAAATGGATTCTGATTATTCGCGCGATGGAGCAGCGTGCAAATGAGTCATTGAAACAAAAAATTCGCAGAAAAGGGGAAGAATATTGCAGACTGACGCTAATCCGTTCTGGAATGGCACTTCAACACGTTTGGCCGTCGCCTAAATCGGGCGAAATTGTGATCTAAATGGCGGTTGTTCTGTTCTGCACTCTCACCCGCCCCAGCGAACGCCAATACAAAAACTCACTTCGTTCTTGATATGGCGAGGATGACAGAAACGTTGCCCACGAAGCCGACGACGATAATTACGGTATACAGAAGCGCGAAAAGCGCCATCGCGGCAGGACGCGTGGTGAGGTCCTGTTTGTAGATCCACAGTTCATCGTTGAGATCCACGCAACTCTCATTGTTCATCCTGAAATCAGCGAATTATTAGCGACGGAACGGCGGTTCTCCAGGAACTTGGGGGGATGACGACAGCCAGAAGACCACACACGACTGATGTGGGCAAATAACTGATGTAAGGGCGTAATTCGCGAATGACAGTTGAGGGAGAGGTGTGCACGCGCCTAATTAGGATCAGGATTCTGTAGCCAGCGTTTGTGGCTGCAGCGGGAGCAGGCGATGCGCGCAGCAAACTAGGCGCGTCCATTAACATGAGCTTCCTGGTTTAAGGAGGTACGCTTGCTAATCTATGAGATGACGGAGCTTGCGATTCGAGTCTGGAGGAGTGGCTACAAATGCGACGTTCCAAACCAGCATTATCTGCACGAAAAGCGGCGCTCGCTACAAAGGACAATCAACATCGTTGATGTGAAAGTGCGAGGAAACAAGCGCGGAGCGTCGCGATGACAGAATGCGGTAACAGATGGTACGCAAGGAAATCGGAAGGAAGAGAAGGCGGAAGGAAGGGAACGTGGGAAGAAGGAAGCATTTCGAATTCGTATTAAGCGGAACTGGAATACGAAGAACGTGGAATTCGTGAGTCCACGATGATGATGAGCTTGAATTGGGAAGGACATCTTCTTACGGTAAGTCGTCATATGACGAGCGGTTCGTGCTGATTGATCGCATTCCTCAAAATTTCTTGTTTTCGACGTTTGCTCATTGAAAATTTATCAAAAATGCGCTTCGTTGCGCGTGTGCGCGTTTCAATTCAGTCAAACGTTGCGATACGCTGTTTGCACGAAAGTGCAGACGACCGCCACCGCTGTGTGCCCCAATTCGATTACAGAAACCGACGACCCGCGCCGCGGCCTTCTAAGAAAGGCGATTCTGGGCGATCAGAAACACCGAACAGACAAACAGACAGACGCTGGCAACAACAACTTCGTTGCTAATTAGGGGATTCCCTAATTCGGATTTGCGGAGAGAAGCGACCAGACAGACACCTGTCAATTAGCTGCGCGTGTAATTAGTGCCGACGCGGCAAAAACGGATCAGAGAGCGAGTGACTGCGCGTAAACAGGACCATTTGTCACGCGGAGGTCCGGAAACGACCGGACGGAAAGGTGGACGAGGTGAGAATGGTCCCGCGGGGAAAAGAAGGGAACGCGCATTAATCAAATCGAAAACGACGATTTATGAGGGCGATTTGGGGAAAACGGCGTTCTCTGAGGTGAGTTGAGACTAGGGGGACTCCGGTCGACGTTGTAGCGGCGACGAAGTGGCGAAAGGGACGTCGGAGGAGTCGGGAAAACAAAGTCTTTGGTAGTCGATTCAAATTTGTTTTTCAATCGAATCTAATTATTCGGGACGATCGAATCCGCCGAGTCTTCTAATTGTACGCATTCGATGGCGGAATCTCGCTGGGCCTCCTACCGTAACCGCGGATCTTGAACTCTCAGGAAAACGCGCATTCTGCAAATAACTGAACTTGGGGTAATTGAGCGGAGTCACGCGGATCCCTCGAATCGATTCATTTTTTCTCGACTTCCTGAGCGTCACTTCGGCGATTTCTGCGCTTCGGTGACGCTGGGCTACGCGTCGCCGCCCAAAAACTCGGAATTCGCGGAAGGTGCGAGGGCTCGTGGGAGTCCGCTAAACAGCGCCGAAATCGAATCCTCGGAGACCCGCGGGAGAGAAAGAGTTTCGAGGAGCGCAAACGAGGGAGAATAAAGCGAATTATAATCGCGTGATAATCTCATTTGCGAATCGTCTGCGAGATTTTGGGGACCGGAGGACTCTGCTCGAAACGGAAGCGGATCGATAGAGTTCAATGGGTCGTTAATCGCATTAGACACGAATCTCCGCGCGTTTGTGGCCGTTGATCTGCGTGTACGTGGGAGGAGAGAGAGTTGGCGAGTACTGTACCGACCACACACAACGGATGACATCAGGAGAGAGGTGACGACGCGCCGAAAGGGAAGGAAGCGTATTAGGATCGGTGGCCCACGAGGATGCAACTCCCCTCCCGCCTCCTCGCGCACAAATTCGTGTTTTCTCGTGCTCTATTGATCTAAATGAAGTGCGCGAAGTGAAAAAGGCGACGAAAAGAGCGCCACGGAGCGGATTACGACGCCGTTGCGAGTTTGGCAGACATAAGTGGCGCGAACCTTTTAGG
Source organism: Steinernema feltiae (assembly GCA_007213375.1). Lineage (NCBI taxonomy): Eukaryota > Metazoa > Nematoda > Chromadorea > Rhabditida > Steinernematidae > Steinernema > Steinernema feltiae. The sequence continues at coordinate 260,042 of MQUG01000170.1, forward strand.
GGAATTAGCGTCGTTCGCAGAAAAACGTTCGTAACAAATCCTTTTTGTTCGCTGCGAGCAAAAACGAATCCTTTCAGGCAGGTGAGTCGTCGACTCATGTGATTCCGCAGCAGAAGACTGTGGAGAATCCGTCTCCGAGCGAGCTGACAGCGAGTGCACACGGACATGTTTATCTTTACCTCAAAACTCAAAAAGTGCGCGCGGATCGAGTCAAAACAAACCAATTTCGATGTAACAAAGCAGAGAGCGACACGAAGAGCTCTAATTCGTGTTTGTGGCGAACTCCGCACGAACTCACAGCGAATCACAAATCGCGATTAATTTCATCGTCCTGGAGGAGTCGCATTTCTAATTGCGCGCCACGTGACGTCAAAGCGTTCGGCGAAAACGCAGAAAAATCGCGACCTTCGCCGCCGCGATTTCGTGGGAAATCGTTCTGGCGCCGCATCATCGGAGTGATTGGAAGCGTACCGAATGATGCAAAATTCACGATGTCCTCGAGCTGATCTGGTCAGAAGAGGTCCTCCGAGGGGTTGGAAAGATCGAGAAAGAAGGAATGCACTTGCAGTGAACCGTGAGAGGGCGGTTTTTAATAAGGAGATTGACACTTTAAAGTGTCCAAGGACAAGAGAACTTTTCCAAAACTTTCTAAAGAGCTTCAGGCCGTTTAAGGACCTTTGCGAATGCGTGGACGGCGTTTTCACAGCGGAATTCTTTCGTTTGCCGCGTTTCGCATTTTTAGGAAACAAAAATAGAAAAACAGTGATTCCCGGAGCACTCGACCTTACAACGCAACGTGATTGACGACAAACTCGGAACAACACGTTTAAGACAAAAAAAGAATTTGTGAATAGCAGAAGCAATAAAGAAGTCCTTCTAGGCTCTTTGAGGACCTTTCTGGTTTAAGAAGCCGCCTTTTTGGCAACAAAAGTGCACCGATCTGCGCGTTTCCTCTCGAATTTAAAGATTTTAAGACAAAAACAATCACGTTGTCACGTTCCTCACTGACTTCCTCCTCCGATGAGAAGTGAAAACAACGCGCAAAGTGACCGTTGTTCCCTTCTGCCAGATAGATCACCTTTTTAAATCGAGCATTAGTGCACAGAAGCGTTGAAAGAGGCGAAGCGTGCAACCTTGGTTACCGTAGCCCCGCCAAAGATCGAAAAGTGCAAATTCGAATCGAATTCGACCTTTGCAGTGAGTGCAAATTGTTTTTGCCGTTCGCGCTGCGGGGAATCCGACTGATTTGCGCCTAATCCGCAGTGAATCGCACCGGCCGGCGAAACTAATTTTCGCACAGAGACCGCCGAACAGATCCGCTGAATTATCAATTTCCATTTTGTGGTCGCTGTTGTGCGTTTTTATGCCAAAACGACCTCGCAAAACTAGTTATTTTCTACGAATTTCCTGAAACATCGAATTAATTACATCGATGTTTAGTGCTGCTTATTGCCTGGAACTACCGTAGCCGGTGCACGAACAAAGGAGGCGATTTGCAGGGACAACAGACGCGCGCACACCTCCGCAATTCAAAAAAGAAACAAACGGAGGAATTCGTGTCCTCGAGGACTTCGCGGCGCATTTTCGACTCAATTATTCATCGTTGGCGTGGGGGGAACGAAAAAGACTTTTGGAGGGCGCCTTGCCTTCCCTTAGGTCGTTAGATCTGCTAATGCGAGTCGCGGGCTTCCGCTTATCTGCCGCGCTTCCTTTCCGAATCACGTCGCGCGTCCTCCGCACGTTCCCTCCCAGGTGACCCTCACATCACTCTCATCACCCTCCATTCAGCGAACGACCGAATTAAACGCGTTGATTCACCGATTCCCGCGCACGCAGTCAACTTCCAAGCGCGATTCCCACGCTCCGCGATTAAAATACGATCCGCGCGCACACTTCAGTCGACGACTTCTCGCAGCTGCAGAGTAGCGGCGGATCACGGAATCCGTGCTGCGGGATGATTTATTCAGTCGGAGAGGGAGGGAGCGCGTGCTTGCAGGAAAGAAGCCGAAGCGGAGTTTCCGAAAGGAGAGAAAAACGAAAGCGGAATGTTGCAGAGGAGAAACAATTAGGGCGAAGGCGGCGATCCCGCGGGAATCGGCGCGTTTCTCTCCTTTCGTTTAATGCGAATGACGAGGAGAATCAAAGTTGGGGCGAGCGAGTGCACGGAATTTGCATAAAATGCATTATGGAGGAGGAGGAGAGCGGATTCTGGAGTTTCCAACGCGTCGACAACAACTCGCCGAAGGTGACGGCGATAATACGACGATTTCGTACAACGACGTCGAAGGAACGCGCATTCTGAGAAAACAAACAGATTCGCGCGAGAGTCCGAGTAATGAAGCAGCGTTCCAAATTGGCCTTCGGCCGATCGAGGGTCCTCGGCGATGCTCGAGTTATTCTCGGCGGACGAAGACTACACTCGCGGCTTCTCCCTTCACAGGACCACCCACGAATATCGAATTTCTGCCTCTGAAGGTGAAGTTGCGACTTTTGGTGCAGCGCGGAGCGTCCTCCGTCGAAGCAACTTGCGACATTTCGTCTTTGCGGCCAACAGAAACGTGTAATTGGCTTCTGCGAATGCTTTCACCGTAATCTCGTTGGAAGATAAGTTTTAAATTGTTTTTCGCTGGTCTCCATTGTTTTCGAAGGCAAATACGATTAGAATCGAGCAAATTAGTTCAGAGCAAAGGGGAAAACAGCTCGAAAAAGCCAAAAATCACCCGAGAGACGCGCGAATATTCGCTGATCGAATCCGCCGATCGAAACGTCCGCACATCTTTGGGAGTCACGTACGCGCGACGCAATTAGAGACTTCAGAAGACGTGCGGAGAGCGTCGAGGACGACGGATTTGATAATTGAAATTGGAGCCGTGGGAAGTCAGCGGCGCCCGGAGGCGTTTGACTCGGTGACTTTGCGGATCGTCATTTCTGGCGGTTTTTGTGACACAATCTCCATTTCGGTCGATTGACGCGCGAGTTGCGGCGAAAAAGCGGTGGAGAACGAGAGTCGGAAGGCGCCGATTGCCTCGAAGAAGGTCGCTGATCGTATCGCCTTGTTTTCAACATTTTCGCTCGTCAAATCCGTCCAATCGAGGTACGAAACGCGATGTTTTGCACTTTAACGCGGGTTTCAATAACTGCGAGGCGGCGGATTTGTGGTCGAAATTGTTTTAGGCGTCAGCGCGCAGTAAAAACAGAAGACAAAGACGAGAATCCTGGCACGGAGAAAGGACCAAAACCCACGTCTAAAGAGGTAAACAACGCTTCTGGACATCAGGAGGGCGCGGGAGCGGGTTGCAACCCAATTTCCCATCGGCGCAGCGCAGGTGACCGAAGAACAAAGTTTGCGACGAGTCCAACAACGCGAAAAGTCGCCATTTAGAACGTGCATCACGACTTCTCGGTTCCGAAATCCGAATTTTCGCCGTTGATGACGACACGCGGACGCCGCAAACACGACGATTTAATTTGAGGACTGACGGACGACGTCTTATGTCCCGTGAGACGACAGAATCTTCGCGAGGAGGATTCTGCGAGTGAAAAACGCGCAAATTCGTTTGTCCTTTCAGCGAGCGAGCGGAGAACTTCCGCGGCGATACAAAACGGAAATTGCGAGCGAATTGGTTTCGGTTTAAGGCAATTACGGTAATTGAGTGATGACACAAGTGATGACGCTGTCCGCCCAGCATCTAAGAGACCACAAACTGAATTTTCGATGCAGACACGCACTACTAGGATGATGAATCTGATTCTCGGAGATTCTCTGGACTACAAACACGCGCTCCTTCTTCTTCTTCTTCGCATCTTGACAAAGATCTTTGTGGAAATCGCGATTCTGCAGGATCCGAAGGATTCGCGCCAATTCGATTGCACCGCACACTAAGAAAGGGCGCCAAGAAGCAAAAAACAACGAAAAACACTCAAAAGCGAGAAGTGACGACGGCGAATGCAATGAATAAGTGTTTCCGTCGACGAGAGACTCTCCGCAGATATCGGATTCAAACGTCACTCTTCTCTTCAAGCAGGTGCGCCTTCCCCCTATTTCGGTCGCTATTTCGAGTTTTGCTTCTTGGAAGCCGAGTCCTAAAGATCGCTTCGGCGTAGATTTCTGTCCCTACAAACGCCGAAAAGCCGACGAAGTGATGCGCGAAATCGTTTAATTGCTTTGAGTGACTAAGAGAATCGAGGCGCGCTGAGTGACGCGCTGCACTTTGGCCGAATTCGCAAATTTGGAAAACAAGCGACTTGGCGTTTACGGTCGACTGCGAATGATGGATGGACGAACGGCGACTCTAGGAGTGCACTTGGCAGGCCCGAGCGCAGATCAACGGATTCTGGAGGGATGAAGCACTCCGGAAGGTGTCACAGGAAGGCAAACAGAGGGAAGTGGAAGGGAAAGTGAGGGTGGAGTGTTCCCTCGAGCCTCTCGAGAGTGAAAGTGAACTCAAATTAGAGGATTTGGAGAGTTTTGAGTGGAGGAGAATAAACTTGTTAGACTTTCGGCCTCAAAACACTCCACACGGAAGCGTGCGGTCCCGGGAAAAAGGATCCTGGTGATAAGGATGCTGGCCGCCTACACAGGCGCTACAACAAGGCGATTCTCGCAGCAAACAAACTAAATTGACACTTTTGAAAACGTCTTCAAGTAGAAACATCTCAGCGACCCTCAAAGCACTCAAACCAGAAGCGCAGAGAGGACAGAGAGTCTGTTTACAGAACGAGAAAAGCGTCCTCGTTTCCCAAAAAAGAAAACGAAAGACGAAATTCGATTTGTTCCGGTTTGCAAAAAGCCTCCGAAATCGGTCGGCGGCTCGTCTAAGTGAACAACGCGAAGAGTGCAGTGACGTGAAGGAAGAAGCTCCTGGGAGAGACGAGGACACGGAAATCCGCTTCGCGACGATCACTTTGAGCGATAAATTATTGAGATTCATCGAATAAACAAACGAAGGAGCACTTTGGAGTGAACTGCGCGCGTTTAGTGCTTTTCGCGACCGCGCCTGCGGAAATACCGTAGCCGATTGGCTCAATTCGACCACAGAAGGGCCACTTGAAGGAGCGAACGCGTGGAGAGAGCTAATCGGATCGGATAGTTGGCCAGCGGAGAGCAAAGGGCGAACGGTGCGGTGCGTATTATGTGTTTTGAATGACCCGTTGACGCAATCTTTGGAGTTTCCGTCTCCAAATTTCGATCTCGGCTCACAAAGAGGGGCAGTTACGCGCTCGAGGACTGAGATTTCTGGCTTTAAGATCGCTTGATCAGAGGTTGGCAGCTGTGGTCACCCACGGACTGATGAGTCTAATTCACAGCGCAGCGACGTGTCAGACGTCTCATGCTTTCCTTCGTCGTTCTGTTCAACGCACAGAAACACCCAAATTGGCCCAATTTCCCTGCCGAGGTTGTTTCTCGCAGTCCGCGAGCTCGTTGATCGTGCGATCTGGCCGAGTTGCCCCCTCGCTCACCTGGGCATTTGGCCGATCTTCTCGGGGCTCCAATCCATGGTCGGTGGAGGTGTCACGCGTCGGACTGAAAACAAAATGTTTACCTCAATCGGCAAATCGCCCGAGGCGATTACGCGAAATGAACTCAAATAACGCGTTTATTGGAAAACGATGCCGAACGGACTAGAAGAGCGCCTTCGGGAGGAGATTACACGCGGCCACGAGCAAAGTCTGGAGCTCTAAGAATGGAACAATAGGCGCAGATGAAATTGAAAGTCCTTTAATTATTCACAACGCGCCTGTTTTCCGTCGGCGCGAACTTTGCGGAGGCCGCTTGTCTTGCGAAATTATTCGCTCGCACTGAACACTTGCGTTTCCGATCGCCTTCAGAATCGCTCTTCTCGCACCGACAGGACGAAGAGGCAAATGACGACGTGACAAATCATACTCGAAGACTGGGGCGGACGGCGAAGATCGGAGCGGCGATTCGGTTTGCAATTATTTAGCGGAGGATTCCGAGAATATCGGTGCATTTCCAATTAAAAAATCTTTGCGGTTTCACGCAAACCGCGATTGTCTTTCCGCATTGAAACCAAAGCGCAGGCGCTCTCGACCGAAACTGAATTCGCGACCAAATTTACACGCGGAATTTGTTTTTACTCTGCGAGGAACACCCTCAAACTGAAAGATTGAAAGAAACGAAGCGAATAGCGGACAATTAGAGGCGATTCGGAGTTGAGAAGAAGGAGACTCGCGTTAAAGGGGCCGCGAGGCGGCGCTGTTATCGAGGATTTGACGGTAATTAGAGCGCGCGTGGGGGAGCGGAGATACCCTGGGGCGCGAAGTGGATTCGAAGGAGCCGCTGGACTCGACGAAGACATCTGGTGAGAACAAAGAAGCGAGCGAATGTTACTTGAAATTTCATTTGACACTTTTGACGGAAACGACGGTGAAGATGGCGACGGACGCGTTGTTTAGAAACAACGAAGACGCAAATTGGACGCGAAGGAGGCGTTACGTGTCCAGAAAACACTTTCCCGCTACGGAACGAGCTTCTGGAAAGGAATTTCGAGAGAAGAGTGCGAATTCCGGAGGCAAATCGACCGGAACGATGTCTTCTTCATGAGCGATCGCAGTTCACCTGCCACGTGGCTGCATTCCGCAATGTCGTTGTGTCGTTGAAGCGCGCTTTTCCGGGAAGTTGCCGCACATAGAACAAACGGATGCGCCTGTTTTGCTCGTTTTCTGCCGTGACTCAACTCCTTTCTGGGTAAGGAACTTCCTTCTGAGTCACCGCGACTCCTTAATTACCGTATTTTCTCACTTGGGGGCGAACAAACAACGCGACAGCGTAACGACAGACGGTAAATGGAATTAGAAATCGCTCGAGGACCTTTTCCACCAGACAACGCTTTCAGGAGCATCACGACGAGCGACATCTGTTTCCGGACATTCGTCAACTGATGAGGTTGTCATTTCATAATACTCGCGCCCGTATTGAAACTTGATGCCCACATGCGAGGGACGACGTCAAAACGGTCCCGAAGGGGCGACAAGTGATGCTAGAACAGAACAACACAGGTTTGAACATCATCTGCCCTATCAATTCAACGATTCAGAAATGTCGATCAGAAGTGCTCGGTACGTCGTACGTACGCGAATCTCGGCATTCAAATCCCGGTCAACTACCGTAGCCCGTCATAGGGGGCGCTTGGTGACAGCAAACCTCATCTCTCTTCGCGCATTTCGATGCAGAAATCAAACACCGACTCCACACATAGCGATCGAGTGCAGAATTCATTGAACTGAATCGCCATTGCACGGAGAGATCGCAGTCGAGTTCCGTGAGGAACGAAATGTCGAGAAGAGCCGGGTGATCCTTGAAAGGCAAACAGACTTGGATCTAATGTTAATTGGTAGGAAGCAAGAATCATGTCCACCGGTAATTAGATGCAAAGACCACCGACGGAGTGCACTAAAAACAACGGATAAACAGCGAACTTCTGACGCCGCGGAGGAACCGAGGTCATCGTAGTGAGTTCTGAAGACGCCGCAGCATTCCTGAGGGTGCACTTATCGACGCTGCGATGAGACGAAGCGTGAAACGAACGAGATGAGCTGATAACTCCGCTGCGCATAATTAATAAAGGCTTCGCGTGCACTTTTCGTGTTTTCAACAAACACTTTGTCGCGCGTCTTCGCGACGCTTCTTTGCCCGAACACACAGAAAATGCACAGGGACGCCTTCAGAGATGGACAGAGAGAGCGGAGAGCCGTAAATTGTGATGCAATGGAAATCAAAGGTTCGCTTCATCCTCAATGTTCAGAATCTCTCTAAGAGTGCTCTCTAGTTAGGTCTGACGAAATTGTAAGTCTTTCAGCTGGCTTTCCGCCCAAATGTTGATCGTTTTCATAAAACGGTGCTTCTTCACTCTTCCTTCTTCACTCGACGACCAAAACAATCAACAAAACGGTTGGTCGGTTCGGTTCCACTTGTTCAACTTTGCAATAGTTAGGGTACATCATCCTCATAGATCACATTGGCGCCTCGATGCTTCGGATTCGCTGGTCTCTTGGAAACCGAATTCTATCAAAAAGCAGTATTTCAATCTTTTATGCATGAGTTGTCCGGCAACCGTGTTTGCAGGCGAACGTTTGCAGAAACTTTGATTTTGTTTGTTGTGATGATTTCAATATCAGCCACTTCGGTCGGTCACTCACTAGCAATTTCAAATGCCACGTTGTACCTTATCACAACAGCACACCGCGAGTCATTACTTTTTTCAAACAAAATGCCAACGCGTTCGCTTTCTTCTTACCTGAAGACGCTGATAACCGACCACTTCGCTCTCCAAGCCGCCAATTTTCCTATTTTCGGGCTATTATCTCCAGGTAGCGGTTCTGGTGAGAGCCCGTGATTGGCTACGATCTCTGACCCAAATTCGGTCCACAGGGGAGATGAAGAGGATTCTGAACGCTGTCCGATTTGATTTCAGATGCTTCGACCGGCGGTCTTCAGTGACGAACCCGAGGCGATCGAACGTCGCAATAACGTCGACTACTCAAAGAAGATCAGCATCGAGATGGCGAGGAACGATTCAGGTACTGTCGCTACCGTACTCTCGGGTGTGTAGTGACCGTTTGAACTAGCCGGTCGACCCGTCCGCGTGCTCTCCGACGGCATTTACGACCTCTTCCACCACGGACACGCGAATCAGCTGATGCAGGCGAAGAACGCCTTCCCCAACGTCTACTTGATCGCCGGGGTGTGCGGTGACGCGGAAACGCACCGCCTGAAAGGACGGACGGTCTACAGCGAGGAAGAGCGCTTTCAGCAGATGAAGCATTGTCGCTACGTGGACGAAGTCTACAAAAGCGTTCCCTACATCGTCACTTGGGACTTTATCCACGAAATGAAGGTGAGAAGCGCGCTTCGACCAAACTGGCAGCGTTCAGTCCGTCAGATTGACTTCATAGCGCACGACAGCATCCCCTACGGCGCGCCTGGATCAACGGACCTCTACCAGAAATTCAAGGACGCCGGAATGTACGTCGAAACGCAGCGAAGCGCTGGTGAGCGAAGTCAACGTAATCCGCGACTCTCTTTCCTGTAGGCGTTTCAACAACCGACGTGGTCACCCGCATTGTTCGAGATTACGATACTTACGTCATGCGAAATCTCCGTCGGGGTCTATCAAGGCAAGAAATGAACCTTGGTTTCATAACGGTAATTTAAATGAACCGGCAAATAAACCGTTGATCTAGGCGATTCGCTACCACCTTCACCGCCAAGTCGAACAAATGTGGATGAAAGGCTCAGAGTTCTGGGAGTGGTGGACGACAAAGGCCGAGGAGAAAAGCGAAGAAATGGAGAATCGCCTAATGTCGAGAGGCACCCACAAATGAAACAATTGTACGTTGCCTGTGCCGTGTTCTTTCCCCAAAGATAAACATCGTTCTAAAAATTCACCATTCACCCTCCAGAGCAACACTTGCATATTGTGATAAAGACTGACCGCTCGGCGGTTTTGTAATTTGAAGCGTATTTGACGTGGCAATTCAATATATAAAACAAGTGCTTCAAGAGAGCCAAGCTGTTACCAAAGTCACTTACCCAGCAAAAATGACTACCAGTGCTTTCGTCTCCAAATTCAATATATAAACATGTGCTCCAAATTGTCAAA